>CAJUXJ010001385.1:0-18812 GCA_910589775.1 Avena eriantha
ACACATTTCAATGACCCTAGTGGATCCATATTGTTGGTATGTGAAAAGAACACACATGTAATGACTCTGGTTGTTGTGTTACTAAAAAGAACACCCACATTTCAATGACCTTGGTGGACCCATGTGTGGTCTCTCTAAAGAGAACACACATCCAATGACTAGGGTTGTTGGTAACAATAACACACCAATGCAATGACACTAGTGGATCCAATATGTGGTATGTGAAAAGAGCACACATGCATGCTCTATGTTGTGGTAAGTGAAAAGAACACACATGCAATGACACTGGTGTGGATCCATGTGTGGTCTCTATGAAGAGAACACACATTTTCAATGACACTGGTGGATTCATATGTGGTATGTGAGAAGAATAGTCATGAAATGACTCCAGTTGTTGTTTGTAAAAAGAACACACGTGCAATGACACTGGTGGATTCATATGTGGATTGTGAAAAGAGCACACATGCAATGGCACTGGTGGATCCATATGTGGTATGTGAAAAGAACACACATGCAATGACTCCAGTTGTTGTTAGTGAAAAGAACATACATGTAATGACACTAGTGGATCCCAGTGTGGTCTTTGAAGAGAACACACATTTCAATGACACTGGTGGATCCATCTCTGGTATGTGAAAAGAACACACATGCAAGGACTCTGGTTGTTACTAAAAATAACACACATGCAATAACACTGGTGGATCCATAGGTGGTATGTGAAAAGAACAAACATTTCAATGACTCTGGTTGTTGTTACTAAAAAGAACACACATGCAATGACACTGGTGGATCCATAGGTGGATTGTGAAAAGAGCACACATGCAATGACACTGGTTGTTGGTACTAAAAAGAGCACACATAGAATGAAAATGGTGGATCCATGTGTGGATTGTGAAGAGAACACACATGCAATGACACTGGTGGATCCATATGTGGTATATGAGAAGAACATCCATGAAATGACTCGAGTTGTTGTTAGTAAAAAGAACACACATGCAATGACACTGGTGGATCCATATGTGGATTCTGAAAAGAGCACACATGCAATCGCACTGGTGGATCCATATGTGGTATGTGAAAATAACACATATGCAATGACTATAGTTGTTGTTAGTGAAAAGAACATACATCCAATGACACATGTGGATCCTTGTGTGGTCTATGAAGACAACACACATTTCAATGACACTAGTGGATCCATATGTGGTATGTGAAAATAACACACATGCAATGAGTCTGGTTGCTGTTACTAAAAAGAACACACATTTCAATGACACTAGTGGATCCATATGTGGTATGTGAAAAGAACACACATGTAATGACTCTGGTTGTTGTTACTAAAAAGAACACACATTTCAATGACCTTGGTGGACCCATGTGTGGTCTCTAAAGAGAACACACATCCAATGACTCTGGTTGTTGGTAAAAATAACACACATGCAATGACACTAGTGGATCCATATGTGGTATGTGAAAAGAGCACACATGCAATGACTCTAGTTGTTGTAAGTGAAAAGAACACACATGCAATGACACTGGTGGATCCATGTGTGGTCTCTAAAGAGAACACACATTTCAATGACACTGGTGGATTCATATGTGGTATGTGAGAAGAATAGTCATGAAATGACTCCAGTTGTTGTTTGTAAAAAGAACACACGTGCAATGACACTGGTGGATTCATATGTGGATTGTGAAAAGAGCACACATGCAATGGCACTTGTGGATCCATATGTGGTATGTGAAAATAACACACATGCAATGACTCTAGTTGTTACTAAAAACAACACACATGCAATAACACTGGTGGATCCATAGGTGGTATGTGAAAAGAACACACATTTCAATGACTCTAGTTGTTGTTACTAAAAAGAACACACATGCAATGACACTGGTGGAACCATAGGTGGATTGTGAAAAGAGCACACATGCAATGACACTGGTTGTTGGTACTAAAAAGAGCACACATAGAATGAAAATGGTGGATCCATGTGTGGATTGTGAAGAGAACACACATGCAATGACACTGGTGGATCCATATGTGGTATATGAGAAGAACAGCCATGAAATGACTCGAGTTGTTGTTAGTAAAAGAACACACATGCAATGACACTTGTGGATCCATATGTGGATTCTGAAAAGAGCACACATGCAATCGCACTGGTGGATCCATATGTGGTATGTGAAAATAACACATATGCAATGACTCTAGTTGTTGTTAGTGAAAAGAACATACATCCAATGACACATGTGGATCCTTGTGTGGTCTATGAAGACAACACACATTTCAATGACACTGGTGGATCCATATGTAGTATGTGAAAATAACACATGCAATGACTCTTTTGGTTGTTACTAAAAAAACACACATGCAATGACACTGGTGGATCCTTAGGTGGTATGTGAAAAGAACACACATTTCAATGACTCTGGTTGTTGTTACTAAAAAGAACACACATGCAATCACACTGGTGGATCCATAGGTGGATTGTGAAAAGAGCACACATGAAATGGCACTGGTGGATCCATATGTGGTATGTGAAAAGAACACACATGCAATGACTCCAGTTGTTGTTAGTGAAAAGAACATACATGTAATAACACTAGTGGATCCCAGTGTGGTCTTTGAAGAGAACACACATTTCAATGACACTGGTGGATCCATCTCTGGTATGTGAAAAGAACACACATGCAATGACTCTGGTTGTTACTAAAAATAACACACATGCAATAACACTGGTGGATCCATAGGTGGTATGTGAAAAGAACAAACATTTCAATGACTCTGGTTGTTGTTACTAAAAAGAACACACATGCAATGACACTGGTGGATCCATAGGTGGATTGTGAAAAGAGCACACATGCAATGACACTGGTTGTTGGTACTAAAAGAGCACACATAGAATGAAAATGGTGGATCCATGTGTGGATTGTGAAGAGAACACACATGCAATGACACTGGTGGATCCATATGTGGTATATGAGAAGAACAGCCATGAAATGACTCGAGTTGTTGTTAGTAAAAAGAACACACATGCAATGACACTGGTGGATCCATATGTGGATTCTGAAAAGAGCACACATGCAATCGCACTGGTGGATCCATATGTGGTATGTGAAAATAACACATATGCAATGACTATAGTTGTTGTTAGTGAAAAGAACATACATCCAATGACACATGTGGATCCTTGTGTGGTCTATGAAGACAACACACATTTCAATGACACTGGTGGATCCATATGTGGTATGTGAAAATAACACACATGCAATGAGTCTGGTTGCTGTTACTAAAAAGAACACACATTTCAATGACACTAGTGGATCCATATGTGGTATGTGAAAAGAACACACATGTAATGACTCTGGTTGTTGTTACTAAAAAGAACACACATTTCAATGACCTTGGTGGACCCATGTGTGGTCTCTAAAGAGAACACACATCCAATGACTTCTGGTTGTTGGTAAAAATAACACACATGCAATGACACTAGTGGATCCATATGTGGTATGTGAAAAGAGCACACATGCAATGACTCTAGTTGTTGTAAGTGAAAAGAACACACATGCAATGACACTGGTGGATCCATGTGTGGTCTCTGAAGAGAACACACATTTCAATGACACTGGTGGATTCATATGTGGTATGTGAGAAGAATAGTCATGAAATGACTCCAGTTGTTGTTTGTAAAAAGAACACACGTGCAATGACACTGGTGGATTCATATGTGGATTGTGAAAAGAGCACACATGCAATGGCACTTGTGGATCGATATGTGGTATGTGAAAATAACACACATGCAATGACTCTAGTTGTTACTAAAAACAACACACATGCAATAACACTGGTGGATCCATAGGTGGTATGTGAAAAGAACACACATTTCAATGACTCTAGTTGTTGTTACTAAAAAGAACACACATGCAATGACACTGGTGGAACCATAGGTGGATTGTGAAAAGAGCACACATGCAATGACACTGGTTGTTGGTACTAAAAAGAGCACACATAGAATGAAAATGGTGGATCCATGTGTGGATTGTGAAGAGAACACACATGCAATGACACTGGTGGATCCATATGTGGTATATGAGAAGAACAGCCATGAAATGACTCGAGTTGTTGTTAGTAAAAAGAACACACATGCAATGACACTTGTGGATCCATATGTGGATTCTGAAAAGAGCACACATGCAATCGCACTGGTGGATCCATATGTGGTATGTGAAAATAACACATATGCAATGACTCTAGTTGTTGTTAGTGAAAAGAACATACATCCAATGACACATGTGGATCCTTGTGTGGTCTATGAAGACAACACACATTTCAATGACACTGGTGGATCCATATGTAGTATGTGAAAATAACACATGCAATGACTCTTTTGGTTGTTACTAAAAAAACACACATGCAATGACACTGGTGGATCCTTAGGTGGTATGTGAAAAGAACACACATTTCAATGACTCTGGTTGTTGTTACTAAAAAGAACACACATGCAATCACACTAGTGGATCCATAGGTGGATTGTGAAAAGAGCACACATGAAATGGCACTGGTGGATCCATATGTGGTATGTGAAAAGAACACACATGCAATGACTCCAGTTGTTGTTAGTGAAAAGAACATACATGTAATAACACTAGTGGATCCCAGTGTGGTCTTTGAAGAGAACACACATTTCAATGACACTGGTGGATCCATCTCTGGTATGTGAAAAGAACACACATGCAATGACTCTGGTTGTTACTAAAAATAACACACATGCAATAACACTGGTGGATCCATAGGTGGTATGTGAAAAGAACAAACATGTCAATGACTCTGGTTGTTGTTACTAAAAAGAACACACATGCAATGACACTGGTGGATCCATAGGTGGATTGTGAAAAGAGCACACATGCAATGACACTGGTTGTTGGTACTAAAAAGAGCACACATAGAATGAAAATGGTGGATCATGTGTGGATTGTGAAGAGAACACACATGCAATGACACTGGTGGATCCATATGTGGTATATGAGAAGAACAGCCATGAAATGACTCGAGTTGTTGTTAGTAAAAAGAACACACATGCAATGACACTGGTGGATCCATATGTGGATTCTGAAAAGAGCAACACATGCAATCGCACTGGTGGATCCATATGTGGTATGTGAAAATAACACATATGCAATGACTATAGTTGTTGTTAGTGAAAAGAACATACATCCAATGACACATGTGGATCCTTGTGTGGTCTATGAAGAAAACACACATTTCAATGACACTGGTGGATCCATATGTGGTATGTGAAAAATAACACACATGCAATGAGTCTGGTTGCTGTTACTAAAAAGAACACACATTCAATGACACTAGTGGATCCATATGTGGTATGTGAAAAGAACACACATGTAATGACTCTGGTTGTTGTTACTAAAAAGAACACACATTTCAATGACCTTGGTGGACCCATGTGTGGTCTCTAAAGAGAACACACATCCAATGATCTGGTTGTTGGTAAAAATACACACATGCAATGACACTAGTGGATCCATATGTGGTATGTGAAAAAGAGCACACATGCAATGACTCTAGTTGTTGTAAGTGAAAAGAACACACATGTAATGACACTAGTGGATCCCAGTGTGGTCTTTGAAGAGAACACACATTTCAATGACACTAGTGGATCCATCTCTGGTATGTGAAAAGAACACACATGCAATGACTCTGGTTGTTACTAAAAATAACACACATGCAATAACACTGGTGGATCCATAGGTGGTATGTGAAAAGAACTAAACATTTCAATGACTCTGGTTGTTGTTACTAAAAAGAACACACATGCAATGACACTGGTGGATCCATAGGTGGATTGTGAAAAGAGCACACATGCAATGACACTGGTTGTTGGTACTAAAAGAGCACACATAGAATGAAAATGGTGGATCCATGTGTGGATTGTGAAGAGAACACACATGCAATGACACTGGTGGATCCATATGTGGTATATGAGAAGAACAGCCATGAAATGACTCGAGTTGTTGTTAGTAAAAGAACACACATGCAATGACACTGGTGGATCCATATGTGGATTCTGAAAAGAGCACACATGCAATCGCACTGGTGGATCCATATGTGGTATGTGAAAATAACACATATGCAATGACTCTAGTTGTTGTTAGTGAAAAGAACATACATCCAATGACACATGTGGATCCTTGTGTGGTCTATGAAGACAACACACATTTCAATGACACTGGTGGATCCATATGTGGTATGTGAAAATAACACACATGCAATGAGTCTGGTTGCTGTTACTAAAAAGAACACACATTTCAATGACACTAGTGGATCCATATGTGGTATGTGAAAAGAACACACATGTAATGACTCTGGTTGTTGTTACTAAAAAGAACACACATTTCAATGACCTTGGTGGACCCATGTGTGGTCTCTAAAGAGAACACACAATCCAATGACTCCTGGTTGTTGGTAAAAATAACACACATGCAATGACACTAGTGGATCCATATGTGGTATGTGAAAAGAGCACACATGCAATGACTCTAGTTGTTGTAAGTGAAAAGAACACACATGCAATGACACTGGTGGATCCATGTGTGGTCTCTAAAGAGAACACACATTTCAATGACACTGGTGGATTCATATGTGGTATGTGAGAAGAATAGTCATGAAATGACTCCAGTTGTTGTTTGTAAAAAGAACACACGTGCAATGACACTGGTGGATTCATATGTGGATTGTGAAAAGAGCACACATGCAATGGCACTGGTGGATCCATATGTGGTATGTGAAAAGAACACACATGCAATGACTCTAGTTGTTACTAAAAACAACACACATGCAATAACACTGGTGGATCCATAGGTGGTATGTGAAAAGAACACAACATTTCAATGACTCTGGTTGTTGTTACTAAAAAGAACACACATGCAATGACACTGGTGGATCCATAGGTGGATTGTGAAAAGAGCACACATGCAATGACACTAGTTGTTGGTACTAAAAAGAGCACACATAGAATGAAAATGGTGGATCCATGTGTGGATTGTGAAGAGAACACACATGCAATGACACTGGTGGATCCATATGTGGTATATGAGAAGAACAGCCATGAAATGACTCGAGTTGTTGTTAGTAAAAAGAACACACATGCAATGACACTGGTGGATCCATATGTGGATTCTGAAAAGAGCACACATGCAATCGCACTGGTGGATCCATATGTGGTATGTGAAAATAACACATATGCAATGACTCTAGTTGTTGTTAGTGAAAAGAACATACATCCAATGACCACATGTGGATCCTTGTGTGGTCTATGAAGGACAACACACATTTCAATTGACACTGGTGGATCCATATGTGGTATGTGAAAATAACACACATGGCAATGAGTCTGGTTGCTGTTACTAAAAAGAACACACATTTCAATGACACTAGTGGATCCATATGTGGTATGTGAAAGAACACACATGTAATGACTCTGGTTGTTGTTACTAAAAAGAACACACATTCAATGACCTTGGTGACCCATGTGTGGTCTCTAAAGAGAACACACATCCAATGACTCTGGTGTTGGTAAAAATAAACACACATGCAATGACACTAGTGGATCCATAGTGGTATGTGAAAAGAGCACACATGCAATGACTCTAGTGTTGTAAGTGAAAAGAACACACATGCAATGACACTGGTGGATCCATGTGTGGTCTCTGAAGAGAACACACATTTCAATGACACTGGTGGATTCATATGTGGTATGTGAGAAGAATAGTCATGAAATGACTCTAGTTGTTGTTTTGTAAAAAGAACACACGTGCAATGCACATGGGGATTCATATTGTGGATTGTGAAAAGAGCACACATGCAATGGCACTTGTGGATCCATATGTGGTATGTGAAAATACACACATGCAATGACTCTAGTTGTTACTAAAAACAACACACATGCAATAACACTGGTGGATCCATAGGTGGTATGTGAAAAGAACACACATTTCAATGACTCTAGTTGTTGTTACTAAAAGAACACACATGCAATGACACTGGTGGAACCATAGGTGGATTGTGAAAAGAGCACACATGCAATGACACTGGTTGTTGGTACTAAAAAGAGCACACATAGAATGAAAATGGTGGATCCATGTGTGGATTGTGAAGAGAACACACATGCAATGACACTGTGGATCCATATGTGGTATATGAGAAGAACATCCATGAAATGACTCGAGTTGTTGTTAGTAAAAAGAACACACATGCAATGACACTTGTGGATCCATATGTGGATTCTGAAAAGAGCACACATGCAATCGCACTGGTGGATCCATATGTGGTATGTGAAAATAACACATATGCAATGACTCTAGTTGTTGTTAGTGAAAAGAACATACATCCAATGACACATGTGGATCCTTGTGTGGTCTATGAAGACAACACACATTTCAATGACACTGGTGGATCCATATGTAGTATGTGAAAATAACACATGCAATGACTATTTTGGTTGTTACTAAAAAACACACATGCAATGACACTGGTGGATCCTTAGGTGGGATGTGAAAAGAACACACATTTCAATGACTCTGGTTGTTGTTACTAAAAAGAAACCACATGCAATCACACTGGTGGATCCATAGGTGGATTGTGAAAAGAGCACACATGAAATGGCACTGGTGGATCCATATGTGGTATGTGAAAAGAACACACATGCAATGACTCCAGTTGTTGTTAGTGAAAAGAACATACATGCTAATACACTAGTGGATCCTAGTGTGGTCTTTGAAGAGAACACACATTTCAATGACACTGGTGGATCCATCTCTGGTATGTGAAAAGAACACACATGCAATGACTCTGGTTGTTACTAAAATAACACACATGCAATAACACTGGTGGAATCCATAGGTGGTATGTGAAAAGAACAAACATTTCAATGACTCTGGTTGTTGTTACTAAAAAGAACACACATGCAATGACACTGGGGATCCATAGGTGGATTGTGAACCAAGAGCACACATGCAATGACACTGGTGTTGTTGGTACTAAAAGAGCAACACATAGAATGAAAATGGTGGATCCATGTGTGGATTGTGAAGAGAACACACATGCAATGACACTGGTGGATCCATATGTGGTATATGAGAAGAACAGCCATGAAATGACTCGAGTTGTTGTTAGTAAAAAGAACACACATGCAATGACACTGGTGGATCCATATGTGGATTCTGAAAAGAGCACACATGCAATCGCACTGGTGGATCCATATGTGGTATGTGAAACATAACACATATGCAATGACTCTAGTTGTGTTAGTGAAAAGAACATACATCCAATGACACATGTGGATCCTTGTTGTGGTCTATGAAGACAACACACATTTCAATGACACTGGTGGATCCATATGTGGTATGTGAAAATAACACACATGCAATGAGTCTGGTTGCTGTTACTAAAAAGAACACACATTTCAATGACACTAGTGGATCCATATGTGGTATGTGAAAAGAACACACATGTAATGACTCTGGTTGTTGTTACTAAAAGAACACACATTTCAATGACCTTGGTGGACCCATGTGTGGTCTCTAAAGAGAACACACATCCAATGACTCTGGTTGTTGGTAAAAATAAACACACATGCAATGACACTAGTGGATCCATATGTGGTATGTGAAAAGACCACACATGCAATGACTCTAGTTGTTGTAAGTGAAAAGAACACACATGCCAATGACAGCTGGTGGATCCATGTGTGGTCTCTGAAGAGAACACACATTTCAATGACACTGCTGGATTCATATGTGGTATGTGAGAAGAATAGTCATGAAATGACTCCAGTTGGTTGTTTGTAAAAGAACACACGTGCACTGACACTGGTGGATTCATATGTGGATTGTGAAAAGAGCACACATGCAATGGCACTTGTGGATCCATATGTGTATGTGAAAATAACACCACACATGCACTGACTCCAGTTGTTATTAGTGGAAAGAACATACATGCAATGACATTGGTTGATTCATGTGTGGTCTCTGAAGAGAAACACACATTTCGTGACACTGGTGGATCCATATGTGGTATGTGAAAAGACACACATTTCATGTCTCTGGTTGTTGTTACTAAAAGAACACACCATGCCAATGACACTGTGGAATCCATAGGTGGATTGTGAAAGAGCACACATGCAATGACACTGGTTGTTGTTACTAAAAAAGAACACATGCATGACACTGGTGGATCCATGTGTGGATTGTGAAGAGACACCACATGCAACGACACTGGTGGATCCATATGTGGTATATGAGAAGAACAATCATGAAATGACTCCAGTTGTTGTTAGTAAAAAAACACACATACAATGACACTGGTGGATCCAAGGTGGATTGTGAAAAGAGCACACATGCAATGACTCTGGTGGATCCATATGTTGGTATGTGAAAACAACACACATGCAATGGCAATGGTGGATCCATGTGGGTCTCTAAGAGAAACACCCATTTCAAGGACACTAGTGGATCCATATGTGGTATGTGAAAAGAAACAGTCATGAAATGACTCAGTTGTTTATTACTAAAAAGACACCATGCCATCGCACTGGTGGATCCATGTGTGGTCTCTAAGAGAACACACATGCAATGACTTTGTTGTTGCTAGTAAAAAGAGCACACATTGAATGTGTACTGGTGGATCATAGGCGGATTGTGAAAAGAGATTTTCCCTCTCTCTTGGTCCAAATCTCACAAAAGCCCAAACGTGTGGAGATCCCAAACATGTGCTCACTCTGGGTGCTATGCCCTGATTGGCTGACCAGATGTCACGCGGATCGTCTCCACCAACCGTTGATCCCATGTGATCCAACGGGCAGGATAACCCCTGCCTTCTCCACTTTTTTATGCATGGTCAATCCGTGGCCCTCTCTATCCGTGCCACCGATATTTTACCTCCATAAACAAGTGAAAATCCCTATCTAACTAAAATAAATAAAATAATGATCATATTTCGAAGAAGCCATCGTCTTCGTCTTCCGGTTCGTCCTCATCTTCGTCAATGCCATGGTCCCTGCCATCGCCGCCGTCGGTATCCTGCTCTGACGACCCGACACTGCCCCCTTCCTCGAATAAGAGAGCTATCTCCTCGTCGGAGTCCTCCTCCTCCTCCTCTTCGTAGTCCCACGGGTCCACGTCACTCTCACTCCTCCTCCGGTTCTTACCTCCAACTGATCGATGAACGCCTCCTCGTTGGCCGAGTTAGATTCATCCAAATAGCAATCTCCTCTCTTCTGCTGGTCTTCTTCTCGTTCCTCTTCTTGTTCGTACTCGCGGTGCAACACGCGTCCCCATCCTGGCCGCTGCTTTGCGCTCGTCCGATGCTGCAGGTAGCCCACGCTCCGCCTGCACGGCCAGTACGAGCTTCAACGTCGCGGTGTCCTCGAGTGCCGATGTCGACGGATCCTGGCGCAGTCGGACACACGTGCTGCCTCAACTGGCGACTCGCGAGTGTGGATGATGCAGCGAAGAGTCGGGGACCAGGACGGTCAGTGGACGGCTTGGACCTGCCATTGCCACGGCGAGGGGGCATCGTGCTCGAGGTAGTTGTTCCGAATGGTCGATGGCGGGTACACAGAGTGGGGAGCCGATCTGATCAAGGACGAGCAGCGGTTTTCGTGCGTCGTGTCCACACTTGCATTTGTCGATTATCAAAAAAAGTAATATCTCGCGTGCTGAACATAATTTGATCACACCAAAAGTGGCACAGCATATTGTAGACTCGTAACTCATGTGCGTGCCTGTCATGTGGAGTTCGACGGAGTTGGACGTGCCGACGTGATCGTGCAGCAGTTGCGCGCATCATTGCCCCATCAACACGTGACACACCCACGTGGGATGTGCGCGCAGATTCCCGTGACCCGTGCGAGCACCGGCTCGCACTCCCCTTATTATATACTAGATTTTGGCGGCGCCGAACACCATTGAAGTGTCCATCGCAATAAAGACAAGTCCCATCGATTCCCTACCAACCCCTGCGACCCTGGCTTCTTGAGAAGGTAGACCGTACACGGTGGTCTTGTATAATAGTCTAGTACTACCGGACCACAGCCTGTACTCATTACTCTTCTCCCACACTAATAATCACTATCTCCTTCCTCCTGCCGCCTCCATGCTCACCCTACAAGCCATGGCTCCACTGAGGAGGGGGAGAGGCTGGTCGACGATCCTCGCGGAGAAAAGGAGAGAAATCGCTGCGAGGCACTTCTTCTTGCTTCTACCAGCCGCTCAATCCCACCCTCTCATCGAGGCCCAAGCTCCCCCAGCAATGGCGCGAATGTGCTAGCAGGCGACGGATCCTCCCGGTACGGTCTCCTTATTCTACTCTTCTCCATCTCTCCCTCTCCATCATGATCTTATCAGCTTCTTCCTGTTTTTCTTCTTCTTCTAGATTTTCCTCTTCTACCGTATTACAGCTCGTCGTGGAGCCCGGATCCACCATGACGGAGCCGTGGCAGGACCTGTTTGGCCCCATTCCATGTCTTAGCGAGGTAGAAAATCTCCACGCTGTTATTTCTCCTCTCCGAGTTATGATGTGGATTTCTTAGATGCTGTCCGCCCCGCATTGGTTTTTCTTCTTCTTTTGCGAGTTGTATTAGTTTTCATGAATATGACTAGATCTCTTGGTCTTTCCTAATACCATTGTCATAGATTCACTCTGGATTTTTTGTGATTAGGATTAGGTTATCGTGGTCGTGAATAGATCTCCAGGTCCATTTTTAACACTGCGGCCAATAGATTCAACGGGGATTTTTTTTATCTGTATTAGTATTCACCTAGGACCTGGAGTGTAATTGTAGAATTCCTATTTCAATTAACATGAACGAGGCAGCAATCGAAGGCCGAGTACATTGACAAGGTGGCCGGATCAGTTCCAAGATTGCCAACCAACATGAGCTTGCATGCTCCCTCACCCAAGCTAATGAGAGCCTACACAAGCAATTATCTGTGCAGAAGGAGATCTCGTTAGATTTTGCACGTGACTTCGTTAGGCTGCAGAAAGTGCTCGACCGTAACTTGATCACGCAAGAACATGCCATTAAGATAATCAACGAGCTCACGGAGGAGAAGAAGAATCTCGTGGAAAGGTGCATTCTCCTGCAGGACGAAGTCAGCGAGGCACTCAGAGGACGCGTCGAGGAACCAAGGCTACCATCCGAGCCTACATGATAGGAACCGTTGCCTGGATGCAGTCAAGGGATGAAGGCGGACATGAGTAGAGGGGTCACCGTACTCGAGGATGTTCGGAAAGAGTATGAGGAGCTAAGGGCATGTCTAGAGGCATATCGAAGCAATGCCCAAGTCTGATTCCCGTTAGCAGGGACACGAATACCAGTTCGTCCTCCTCTCCTTTTTTAATGTTTACGGTTCAGGGAGCATGCCATGTCTACTTCCCATTATAGGGTGTCACTAAGAATCCTAGGGCAACTCCTTATCTATCGGGACATGTGTGGTATTCATGTTCATGAATGGACACCATGTTCTCTTTCCATTATGTATTTGGACATGGGTTTCTGCATTATGAGTTTGCCACTCTCCCACTACTATTTGGTGATATTGGAAAAAACCCACAGCACATTAAACTGCTGATAAATATTATTTGTCTTCGAAATTCAATCATGGACGTGCACTAGTCGATTCATAAAATGTTGATTAGTCCTAGATTGCTTCTTCCTTGAAATTATGACAGTGCCACTAGTCGATTCAGTTAATATGGAAACTAACCAGCTTGTCCTGGTGAACTGAACAACCATACTATGTATTTTTGTTGCAGGGAAAGAAGGCGAAAGATCGACCAGGACCTGGCTAAATGACAAGATAGCAATCCATGCGAGAGAAGAATTCCTAGAAACTGGCCTTTGACCAACTACGCACTGAGTCGCGGTCCTTTTCTGACAAGTGCCAAAAACTGAAGGAGTTTAAACGCCGACTAGGCGAATCTACACAGTGAAGGTTGCCCTCGGCTAGGAAGAAGACGGAGATCATGAAAGGGATCTTGGAGGAAATCGTATGGCTATGGACAAAATTCTCCAATCCGTGACGGAGCGTTGGAACCTACAGCTGAAGCACGACATAGTACTGAAGGAGCTGGCCAATCTTAGGGAGGAAAACAGGCAGCTCTGGGCCAGGCTCGCTCGAACACAACATATGTCTATTTAGTACTGAACTGCCTGTTTATCCTCTGTAGTGGTGATTTTGTAAGCATGAACTTAACTCATGCACGATATGTGTGTTCGTCTGAAATTAGTTTGCTGAGGAATTGAGTTTGGCTTAGTTCGGAAAGCCGCAACTGCATGTCTTACAATTAATAGTTTCAGGCATTGGCACAACATAAATTATTCATCTCGATTTCCTTTATCCTCTATAGTCTGTCCTTGTTCACCCTCGCGCGCCTTCTTCAGTTCCTCAACAGATCCGCATTGCAGTACTCTAGCTTCTTCTTGTCTTCCCTGAGCTGATCCCTCTCCTTTTCTGCATTATGAATCAACAACCTGTTAATATCTCTGAAGCTTCTTTGTAGTTCCAACAACCAAGCTCCCATCGATTCTGTCATTTAGCTCTGACTGCAAATTCTCTTTCTTCATTTCTTATTCCGCTCCTATTCGTACCGACAGCTTGTAATTTTTTTCAGCTGCATCACTTACATCAGTAAATCTCCCCAACCTTTCCAACTCATACATCTCCCATAACTGTGCCAACATTTCTTAAGTGCATCTGGCCACTCAAGATCCACCCACTCTACTGCTTTGCACACCGGCCAACCTAAAAACACACCCACTATAGTGTTTATGAACATGCACGATACATTTTACTTCATGTCACAATTGCACATAATGTAAACAAAACCTGATTTGTACAGCCAAAAAAAACCTTCTCCCGTGTTACTGCCTTCGAATTCAACATATCTCCTTAGTTTTAGCCCATGGTCACATGGCACTTCTCCATCGAGATCTAGGCCCTCCCATTCGGAGTCGTAGATCGTTCTTGGTACCTATAGGTAAACGCAAAGCTGAAATCGAACACGATTGCATGCACATATGGAGCTCAGATCAAGAGATTTACGATTGCCTAACCCTAGCCCAAGAAAATAGAGGAACTCACATCGTGGAAGAAATACTCGATGTCAGAGAGAAGGTTGTCGCTGCTCGACTGGTCGTCCTCGCCATTCAAGGACAGCATGGCGAATGCGTCATCGCAGGCGACGGCGACGGCGTTGGCGTCAGCAAGAGAGAGAGAGAGAAGAGAGAGAGAGAGAGAGAGGAGAGCAGCCCTTCTACCTTACGCTGCAACAATGACTAAATGGCATGTTACAATAGTTTAATGGATACCAGCCCTTTCCCTGGATTACTGTCTCCTGCCTGATATGGATTCTCTTCACACATTCTCATTTCAAATATTAAACCTGCACTCCCTCCATCACAATTTCATTGCCTTACGAAACATACCAGTATATTACATCATCCAAAGAAACAAATCATGTCAACTACAAGGAACTTATGCATCACTTCTTCAGTCATGGTTTCACAACCACATTACATTATAATCTCTCAAACAAACAAACCACAACATGGTTTCACAAAACATCACATTACAATCTCTCAAACAACATAATCACAGAAACAAGTATATTACATCAACTCAAGAAACAAAAATCATGTCGACTACAGGTACTTACACATCACTTGTCCTGTCATGGTTTCGCAAAACATTACATTACAGTCTCTCAACAAACAAAATAACAGAAACAAGTACAGTACATCATCTCAAGAAAAATAATCATGTCAACTACAATGTATTTATGCATCACTAGTCCATTCATGGTTTCACAAATATTACATTACATGTCCGAACAAACATAATAATAGAAACAAGTACGGTATGTTCTTAAGAAACATAATCATGTCAACTACAATGTACTTATGTCTTATTACAACACGATGGTTTTAGTGAGTGACATGTCCGAATATCTCAACAGCTCGCACATCATTATATCGCAATCTCTCAACAAACATAATCACAGAAGCACGCTCTAAATGAACAGCAGTCAATATTACAAATACAGGCACGGGAACCCCGCGGTCCATATGACAAGCCCGGTTAGCATCTCTCATCAATGTCGACCACCTCATTCTTTCAGGCACTACAGGGCATCTACATCCACTATAACATGTTCAACAACATCAGAAATGGTACCAAGGAAGAACACCTTCCTGGTTCGCTTCTTTCGCCGCATAATCTGCACAAGATCTTCAGTATCCAAACATCTTTCAATTGCTGCTTCTTATGATGCCACCACCGATTTTTGCCATCTTCTTAGGGCCCAATACTGATTCCTTACCGATCATCTCTCTCATTTCATCAAGAGTTATTTTGGGAATGGACAGTGATATCCACAGTACATGACGAAACTGGCTTATTACTCCCTCATCAAGTTTTTCCATGTTTGAATCCACCTCTAGCGTATACTGAACTTATCTAGATCAACATCTATTGGTCTGTATGCTCTAGGAGTAGAAGCTCTGGCAGCAAGATCTCCAGCATCTGCATACATCATCATTCATTGCTTCAACTTTCACTAACGATCAGCTGCACAACACTCCCAAACCATCTGAAGCTCATGGGAGTGCTCAATTTGCTGATAGGTATCATTCATGTTGCGCCACACACATTTTTGTCCTCTGTCTAGAACCCCAAGGAATTCTAGCGGCAAGCATATGTACCAGCTGCGAAACAGACACAACCTCTTTGCAATTCACAAGCAGATGCACATCTTGCCCGAACACACCCCTCTCGCAACAAAATCAAGCTTTGAAGTGTACTGCATAACATGAACTATGAACTCATATAGGTCCCTTGTATCAAGTTGTGCCTAGTTTGATTAAAAAGGGAACATTTCAGTTCATTCGATTCTATTATGCCGTAACTAATCTACTTGCAAGATAAGGCACAGATAAGAAAAAATTCACCTCTCGCTCTTCTCTCGGGTTTTGTTCTTCGAGATCCGAGTGCTGCATCCGCCCACCAGAGCCGAACAATCCACCGCCAGCTTGCTTTTCTCTTCAACCCGCTACCGTAGCTAACCTGGGAGCAGAATCCTTGATGGCCTCCTCGCTAACCGGGGCTGAAGACCTCGCTGCTCTACGCGTTGAGCCCTAGACTTGGGCCCCGACGGACCCTTTTCAGTCGGCGACGTACTTACAACCTTCACTTCACCTTGCAAGACATGTGTTGGGCCGCCGCCGCCGGGATTCAGTGTCGAGGGAGGGAGAAAAAAGGTCCTCCCCCGTTGGCAGATTTAGGGTTGGGGAAAGGAAGAAAAGGGCCCGCCACTGCCTGCCGCGCAGGCAAGATTCAGTGTCGAGAGTTAGGAAAGTACAGTAATGGATTTGCCCCTATGCCACGTGCAGGTGGCTAAGAGAGTGACCGGCGAAGGAGGGGCACAACAGGAACTAGTGTAACGGATTCCTGACTTAAACGGGCGTGATTTGAAAATATTGGGTTTGGCCATCATTCACTCGAAAGACCCCTCTCAGCAATTGGCGCCAAACTTTTTGAATCGTGGTGATAAAAATCAACTTGGTACCGTGTTGCCTGGCCACCCCAACTTTCGGGCCCCGCAAAATGAATATTCTCATTTTCACAGTCCACATGTGGATCCACCAGTGTCATTGCAAGTTGTGTTCTTTTCATGAACCACATATGGATCCACCAGTGTCATTGAATGTGTTTCTTTTCACAAACCACAATGGATCCACCGGAGTCATTGCATGTGTGTGTTTTCAATAAACCACAGCTAGAGTCATTGCATCTTTTGTTCTTTCATTGACCACATCTAGAGTCATTGAATGTGTGTGTTCTTTTCACAAACCACATATGGAGCCACCAGGGTCATTGCATGTGTGTTCTTCTCACCAACCACTGGATCCACCAGTGTTATTGCATGTATGTTCTTTTAATAAACCAAAGCTAGAGTCACTGGATCTCTATTCTTTTCACAAACCACATATGGATCCAAAATACTTCATTGCAGTTTGTTCTTTTCACAAAACAACATATGCATCCACCAGAGTTCATTGCATGTATGTTCTTTTAATTAACACAAATGGATCACGAGTGTCATTGAAAGGTGTGTTCTTTTCACAAACCACATATGGATCCCCATTGTCACTACACGTATGTTCTTTCACAAACCGCATATGGATCCACCAGAGTGATTGCATGTGTGTTCTTTCAATAAAACCACAGCTACAACGTCACTGGATCCTATTCTTTTGACAAAACACATATGGATCCACAAAGGTTCATTGCATGTCTGTTCTTTTCACAAACCACATATGCATCCACGAGAGTTCATTGCATGTATGTTCTTTTCATTAACCACATATGGATCCATTAGTGTCGTGAAATGTGTGTTCTTTCACAAACCAGATATGGATCCCCTAGTGTCACTACATGTGTGTTCTTTCACAAACCACATATGGATTGTCGTTGTATTGGGAACGGCAGTACCTGAGGAGGTTAGATAGAGGTGTGGGGACTAGCAGGGAAGCTATCGATGGCATCCGCAGGCGGGATTGGATACAAGCGAGCATAGCGGGACGCAAGAAGTAGCCAGGTTCGGGGCCCTCGTGGTGAGGTAAAGCCCCTACTCCTGCCGGATCTGACTATGTGGAATACTCAAACTAACAGTGCTCCTCGAGCTGTATACGCTAGCTACTGCCTTAATTCTGTAAGACCAACCCTTTCTACTGAGG
>CAJUXJ010001386.1:0-75567 GCA_910589775.1 Avena eriantha
ATGGAATGACTCGAGTGGATCCATGTTCTTTAGGAAAAGAACACACATGCAATGACATCTAGTGGATCCATGTGGTTCATGAAAAGAACAGACATGCAATGACATCTAGTGGATCCATGTGGTTTATGAAAAGAACACATATGCACTGACATCTAGTGGATCCATGTGGTTTATGAATAGAACACACATGGAATGACTAGTGGATCCATGTGGTTTAGGAAAAGAATACACATGCAATGACATCTAGTGGATGCATGTGGTTTATGAAGAGAACACACATGCAATGATATCTAGTGGATCCATGTGGTTTATGAAAAGAACACACATGCAATGACATCAGTGGATCCATGTGATTTATGAAAAGAACATGCATGCAACGACATCTAGTGGATACATTTGGTTTAGGGAAAGAACACACATGCAATGACTCTAGTGGATCCATGTGGTTTAGGAAAAAAACACACATGCAATGACATGTAGTGGATCCTTGTGGTTTATGAAAAGAACAAACATGGAATGACTCGAGTGGATCCATGTGGTTTAGGAAAAGAACACACATGCAATGACATCCAGTGGATCCATGTGGTTCATCAAAAGAACACAAATGCAATGACATCTAGTGGATCCATGTGGTTTAGGAAAAGAACACACATGCAATGACATAAGTGGATCCATGTGGTTTATGAAAAGAACAAGCAAGCAACGATATCTAGTGGATCCATGTGGTTTAGGAAAAGAACACACATGCAATGACTCTAGTGGATCCATATGGTTTAGGAAAAGAACACACATGCAATGACATGTAGTGGATCCATGTGGTTTATGAAAAGAACACACATCCAATGACATCTAGTGGATTGATGTGGTTTATGAAAAGAACACACATGGAATGACTCGAGTGGATCCATGTTCTTTAGGAAAAGAACACACATGCAATGACATCTAGTGGATCCACGTGGTTCATGAAAAGAACAGACATGCAATGACATCTAGTGGATCCATGTGGTTTATGAAAAGAACACATATGCACTGACATCTAGTGGATCCATGTGGTTTATGAATAGAACACACATGGAATGACTAGTGGATCCATGTGGTTTAGGAAAAGAATACACATGCAATGACATCTAGAGGATGCATGTGGTTTATGAAGAGAACACACATGCCATGATATCTAGTGGATCCATGTGGTTTATGAAAAGAACACACATGCAATGACATCAGTGGATCCATGTGATTTATGAAAAGAACATGCATGCAACGACATCTAGTGGATACATTTGGTTTAGGGAAAGAACACACATGCAATGACTCTAGTGGATCCATGTGGTTTAGGAAAAAAACACACATGCAATGACATGTAGTGGATCCTTGTGGTTTATGAAAAGAACAAACATGGAATGACTCGAGTGGATCCATGTGGTTTAGGAAAAGAACACACATGCAATGACATCCAGTGGATCCATGTGGTTCATCAAAAGAACACAAATGCAATGACATCTAGTGGATCCATGTGGTTTATAGAAAGAACACACATGCAATGACATCTAGTGGATCGAATTGGTTTATGAATATAACACACATGGAATGACTAGTGGATCCATGTGGTTTAGGAAAAGAACACACATTCAATGACCTCTAGTGGATCCATGTGGATCATGAAAATAACATTCATGCAATGACATCTAGTGGATCCATGTGGTTTATGAAAAGAACACACATGCAATAACATCTGGTGGATCGATGTGGATTAGGAAAAGAACACACATGCAATGGCTTAGTGGATCCATTTGTTTTGGAACAAGAATACACATGCAATGACATCTAGTGGATCCATGTGGTTTATGAAAAGAACACTCCTGGAATGACATCTAGTGGATCCTTGTGGTTTATGAAAAGAACACGCATGCAATGACATCTAGTGGATCCATGTGGTTTATGATAAGAACACACATGCAATGTCATCAGTGGATCCATGTGGTCTAGGAAAAGAACACACATGAAATGACATCTAGTCGATCCGTGTGGTTTAGGAAAAGAACACCACATGCTGGACTGGCATCATTACATGTGTTCTTTTCCAAAACCACAATGATGCACACTGATACACACACACACATCCAAGTGCGTGTGGTGATGTAGCATCTTTCAAACTTGTGGTACAAAGCATGATGGAGTTGAACCCTAACATGTTGCTCGGGTACCTCGACATGTTTGGACACCACATGCTGGAGTGGCATCATTGCATGTGTTATTTTCAAAAACCACAATGATGCACACTAATACACACACATGCAATGACACTAGTGGATCCATGTGGTTTTGGAAAATAACACACATGCAATGAAATCTATTGGATCCATGTGGTTTATGAAAAGAACATACATGCAATGACTCTAGTGGGTCCATGTGGTTTACAAAAAGAACACACATGCAATGACATTTAGTGAATCCATGTGCTTTATGTTAGTAACACACATGCAATGACATCTAGTGGATCCATGTGGTTTATGAAAAGAACACACATGCAATGACTCTAGTGGATCAATGTGGTTTAGGAAAATAACACACATGCAATGACATCTAGTGGATCCATGTGGTTTATGAAAAGAACACACATGCAATGACTCTAGTATATCCATGTGGTTTAGGGAAAGAACACACATGCAATGACATCTAGTGGATCCATGTGGTTTTTGAAAAGAACACACATGCAATGACTCTAGTGGATCCATGTGGTTTATCAAAAGAACACGCCTATAATGACATCTAGTGGATCCATGTGGTTTATGAAAAGAATACACATGCAATGACTCTAGTGGATCCATGTGGTTTAGGAAAAGAACACGCCTACAATGACATCTAGTAGATCCATGCAGTTTATGAAAAGAACACACATGGAATGACTCTAGTGGATCCATGTGGTTTAGGAAAAGCACACATCTGCAATGACATCTAGTGGATCCATTTGGTTTATGAAAGGAACACACATGCAATTACATCTAGTGGATCCATGTGGTTTATGAAAAGAACACACATGCAATGACATAAGTGGATCCATGTGGTTTAGGAAAAGAACACACATGAAATCACATCTAGTGGATCCATGTGGTTTAGGAAAAGAACACCCCATGCTGGAGTGGAATCATTCCATGTGTTCTTTTCCGAAACCACAATGATGCACACTGATCCACACATCCAAGTGGGTGTGGTGATGCAGCATGTTTCAAACTGGTAGTACAATGCATGATGGAGTTGAATCCTAGCATGTTGCTCCGGTTCCTGGACATGTTTCGAAACCACATGCCGGAGTGGTATCATTGCATGTGTTCTTTTGCAAAACCACAACGATGCACACTAATACACACATACATGCAATGATTCTAGTGGATGCATGTGGTTTAGGAAAATAACACACATGCAATGACATTGTCATATCCCAAATTCTAGATTTGGTACTGCGTACTTACATGTCATTGCATCATAAGCATCTTTGCAAAAAGTTTCAGTTTTAAAGATTTTGCCAAAACACCTCTTCTTTGCTAGTTCCTCTTATTTGCATGTCTACTAGGGTTTTTTCCTAGAATCATCGTGGTTGACACTATATAGTCATTCCAGATGCTTAATTGTATAGATTTTTCAACTACGAACCCGTAGAAACTTGTTTCGCTCGATTCGGAGCTGTAGATCAAAAGTTATACTAGTTTTAGTGTGGACTGATTTTCAGTTTCAGGCTAATTCAGAAAACACAACCAGATTCAGATTTAACAGCAGATCAGAAAAGATTAAAAGGAAAAGAAGAAAAAAAAGTAAAACCGGCAGCCCCGCGCAGCCTCTTCTCCCCTTTTCCCTTCTTTTCCTTTGGCTTTTCTTTTTTCTCGCCCGACAGGCGGGCCCCGCCTGCCAGCAGCACGTGCTCGACCTGGAGACTGTCGTCGCCGAGTTCGCTGCAGGGACGAACTACTGCCGCAGTTCTCGTCCATTTTTTTCGGGGATTCGGTGTCGATCTCACGTCTCTTGACCCCCCTTTAAAGATCTCGCCTTCCCCGCCTTCCCCCTTATCCCTAGCCCACAAGCACCTGAACCTGCCGGATTTCTCGCCGGAGTCCGCCAGGTGCCGCCGCTCCAGCCGCCGATTGCCGCCGCCCCAGGAAGCCTTCACCCGCGCCGACCTTGCCCCGGTGACCGCCGCAAGCCGCCCCGTGCCGTAGACCGCTCCACCGCCGCCAAGACCACGAGAGAGCCGTCCCCTCCCCCCCGTCACCGACCGAAGCCGCCGCCGCCTCCCAGCCTCTGTGCCTGTGAGTTCCCACCGTCGTCGCTCCCAGCCGTCCGATCCTGGACGAACGGCCCAGATTGGCCGCTGACCGCCTAGTGGACCGCTGACCGGTCCAGTCAGCGCCACGTCGGTTTGACCAGTCCGCGAGAATATTCCGGGAATATTCCGTCGGAAATTCCAGGAATTTAATTTTTTACAGAAAATATTTATAACTTTAAAAATTCATAGAAAAAGATCTACTAGGCCAAAAATTACAAATAAGGTATTGTTGGATTCAAAAAATTGCGTAGAATTGTATTCTGCAATAATATCTCAGTTTTACTGTATGTATTTTCCTGAGATTATAAAAGTGCTTAAAGTGGTATGAAATTCGCCGAAAAAGATCTATAAATCTTTTTGGAGTAAATCCTTTTGGTATAGGCTCTAAATTGATCTATCTGTCTATTAGTATTTTTGTCACACTTGAACAACACTGTTTACAGCAATGGTTCAATGTTTTGACTAAAGACCTATTAACTAGTCCTCTTTTATGCCTAAATTGTTTTCCTTTGCATTAAAAGTTTTCCCATGCATCATTCAGTAGTAGCATTGATCAGAGAACATAACCAAACTACTGAAGCTTTAATAAAGTGCCATGCATGCATTGTGTTGCATTTGTTGATCTCTATGTGTGGTTTGTTTATTTGGTTGAATTGTTTTTGTGTAGATTGTGAGGATTGTAACCCGTGTGATTGTCCGGACTGTGCCTTTGACTCCGGAAACTACCAAGGCAAGTGAAGCTTCATAAAAGTCCTATTTACTTTCTATATGCATTGTAGCTTATTTTGTTTTACAGGTTTTATCTATTGCCATGATAAAGATTGTTTCGAAAGATCATGTTTGGAAAGTTTGAAAACAACTTAATTAATGAACTCTCTAGGTGGATTGGTAATTGCTTGGTTCGTGAATGCCGGGCCCATGTCTATGGTTTACCCGAGTATCTCACTTGTGGATGGCCACCCAGGTTTCTGAGAAATGATTAGTGTCTTGATTTGGTAGCTTCCGTGTGCAACCATATGCCAGTGAGTTATGGGTGGCTGGATGGACTTAGTAGGTCGTGGCGATTCGAGCCCTTCGTATCCAGAGATGTAGTGATTGTGATAGGTTAGAACAGTGCGTGGATGGGCCTGGGGAGCTACTTCCAGAATTGTCTCTTCTTGGGCTTCTCCCTATCATGACTCAATATGCGTGTCATGGTACGAGTGGGTCTACCAAGTCATATGGGTAAAGTGTACAACCCCTGCAGGGTGAAAAACTAAGTGCTTAGCCGTGTCCCCGGTAATGGACAATTGAGTTGCTAAATTGTAGGTGCTATGACATGTTCTCATTCATTCTAGCTTGTAATTGCTAAAACTTGTGGTTGAAACTTAATTGGGTTGTGTGATGAAGATTAAAAGATTTACAAATGGTAGGATAAAGTATTTTGCTGATGCAACTAAGCCTGAACCCCACAAGCCAGATATGCATATAGCTTTTAGCCTTGTTGCTTCTCTCATTGTTCCACTTGCGAGTACATTCCAAGTATTGACCCTTCGGGGCTGTTACGTTTCATGTTGCTGGTTACTCTTCCGGTTACTCTGAGTAGTAGTGTTGGTTGCGACCCTCCACTCAACATTTTGTTCGCCTATGGCGTCTAATGGAGACTGGATCTACTTTATTTATGCTATTTATTTTCTTCTTGTTTACTTGTGCAAGCGTTATGCTTTGCAAACTTTGTAATAAATACAATATTCTGGATCATATCGTTGTAATAATGATGCACTATTAATTCTTTGATGTCTATCGATGCTATGTATGCCAATGAACCGATCTAGGGATTGGCGTGATACATAGAGGTGCAATCCTACTAGGTTTTACCATTTCAGATGGTAGCAGAGCAGTGTGTTGACTATAGGATCGTGACCTAGGATTGGAATAGGAAGCCTTACATTTATTTAAGTCTATTTTAAATTCTGTCTTTATTCTTATGCCTTTCATTCTAGTAAATTCTTTTCCTTTGCTGTTCTCACTCTTCCCTCTTTACAATTGATAGATGGGAGATGCCACCAGAGTTGAGTATGTTGAGTTCCAATCACCAAGACCCTTCGCAAGACAGCTGGCGGAGCTTTGCCAGACGTTGGGCATGCTAATGCCGATGTTCAAAGGGAGGACGATGAACACCTATGTGCCTGGAGATCGCGTATGGGAGATCACCGCTATTGTTCTTGCAGATCCCACCGTGCCTGGCATTGAGAACCTGAACCGCACCAAGAAGTACCTTACCTGGAGCAAGGAGTGGAGTCGGCCATGCATGAGACACTATCACACCTGTGCTATCTCCACCGACACCGTCTGCCAGCAGGTTCACCTTTCCTTGCATTTGGAAAGCGGAATGAGGACGGGAACGTGATGGTTACCACAGGTAATCGGAACAACATGCCAGTCCATGAAAAGAAAATGAAAGACATGGAGATTAAAGCTTGGGAGAGGGAAGAGAAGTTGATGCAGCAAAAGGAGGAGTTGGATTATTTTCAGGGCACTGTGCATTTGCAAGGATATGAGATGGAAACCTTGCACACTGCTGTGAATACAATGGAGCAATCCCTCATTGGTAGGGATGCCACGATTTCAGCGCTGAACCAAACTATTGTGGAAAGGAATCAAGTTGTGGCTGAGCATGATCAAACCATTGTGGATATGGCTGCCCAAATTGCTGCCCTTCAAGCACATCAGAATCCTCCACCAAATAATGGTAATGGTGATGATGGGAATGATGGTGATGATGATAGTGATGATGATGATGCGGATAATGGTTATGGAGGTAACAATGGTGGTGGAGGTAACAATGATGATGAGGGAGGCAGTGACGATGAAGGAAGCAATGACGATGATGGAGGAGATGCAGCGGGCGCTTTTGTTGAAGAAAGCGAGGAGGAGGACCGCGAAGAGGTGAAATTCGAGGACTCAAGTGAAGAAGACTCTGGAGAGGTGTACACGCCACCACCGTGGCATGCACGAGGATCGAAGCATCAGTGCATGGACTCCAGAACCTATTGCAACATGTTCATCAACTAGTTAGAGATGGTCCTCCAAAACTAGTCTTTGTTTGGGAAATTCGTTAGTATTAGACGTCGATCAATGTAAACTTCTGCACTATTAGCTTATTGTGTTTAGAATGCTAAGTTAAGTACCTTGAAGTTCCAGGAATTTTCGTGAGAATTATTAAATGATATTGGACAAGTTTGGGTAAAATTCGTGTTTTTATTGCTGCAGTTTTCTGCTGAATCTGCTGTACTGTACGATTTTTCATGGTTTACTGGTAACAGCGGAAAATCTGAGAAATTGGGATATGGTGCGCAATTATCTTTAGCATCTTCACAAAAATCAGCAAAAATTCCTGACGAGTTTAAGTCAGGAAAAAAAAATCGTAAACAGAACTGAACTGTTCTGCCAGATTTCTGGTTTTGCTTATTTTGCCGTTTTGCCTTGCCAAATGTTGTTACCAGCGTTTCTAAATTATTCTGTAGCTATATACTGTTAAGGAAAACCTGGAACAATGTTTGTTTGTGTGATTCCTCATGTGGTGATTTCTTGTGATTGTTGTGGTTCAATTGTTGTTGCATTGAGTATGTTGCATGGGTAGAAGGCTATTGCTTATCTTTAGTTGCTTCTTTATAATCTTACCTGAGATGAACCGCAGATGGATCCTCACCGGGTACCTTATGAGATAGCTCAGCTCATGGCCTCTCAGACACAGTTGACCCAAGTGATGACGCAGTTCATGGCAAATCAGAACAACAACAACAACAATGGGAATAATCAGCCACATGGAGATGCTCTCATCCGGTTCCTGAGGATGAGGCCAGCTAAGTTCTCCTCTGCACCTGAGCCCATGATTGCTCTCGACTGGCTCCGTTCTATGAATAAGGACTTGGTAACCGTTGGTTGCACTGATGCTGAAAAAGTGAGGTTTGTTGCTCACTTGCTGTAAGGATCAGCTACTTCCTGGTGGGATGCCTTCCAAATCACCCACCCACTGGACACAGTTACCTGGGCCATGTTTGAGGAAGGGTTCAGGACGAACCACGTATCTGTCGGGACCATGAGCCTAAAGAGGAAGGAATTCCGCAACCTGCGCCAAACCAACCGCACTATATGCGGATTACATAGAAGAATTCAACAATCTCTCTCGCTATGCCCCTGAGGATGTGGACACTGATGCTAAGAGGAAGGAGAGGTTCCTAGAGGTCTTAGTGATGAGCTTTCACTTCAGCTATCTGTGGTTTATTGTCCGACATTTCAGGAACTGATGGACAAGGCCAGAATTCTGGAAGGGAAACAGCAGGGGGTGGAAAGACATAAGAGGAAGAACATCCATCACTCCTTAAGATCACACCACCATGCTCGCACCTCTTATGATGGACACTCTGGATATTCCAGGCATGGCGGAGATGACCGTAACCACCGTGGGAGTAATGGACATCGCCACGATGGTCACAGGAGTGACAATCGCCACTGTGGAGGAAATGGTCACCACCATAATGGCCACCACCACAAGGGCCACAAGAGCTACAACAGCAACTCTGGGAGGAACAATGGACAAAACCGCCCTAGCAAGAGGGATCTCAGTGAAGTGGAATGCTTCAAGTGCAAGAAGATTTGGCACTATGCTGATAATTTCCCGGACAAGAGGATTGAAGCAAGAAGCAAGCCTAATGCAAACTAGAAGGCAACAATCAACCATGTGAACATTGAGGAGATTCAGAATGAACCAAAGCTAGTGGGTGGTAAGTTTCCAATCAATACCCACATCACATTTGTTCTTTTCAATACTGGTGCATCGCATACATTCATATCAAGGGCGTTTGTGGAAAATTATAAGCTACCTACCGAGGCTCTTAGAGGATCAATTAGAGTAAGTTCCCCTGGGGGAGAGATGGTAGCTAGTGCAGCATGTCGAGGGTTGACACTAGAAATTGGTGCTTATGCATTTCCTACACACCCGGTTATACTAGAATCCCAAGGTCTAGATGTCATATTTGGCATGGATTGGATGTCAGAACATCAAGGTCAGATAGATTGTGCTCAACGAGCAATTTCACTCACCACACCAAAGGGAGTAAGGATCAGGTATAAGTCGCCTGCGAGTATTGGAGTGGCCGTGTTGAATTCTCTTAAGGGGGTTAGCCTAGAAGATGTGGCCGTAGTAAAGGAGTACCCCATGTGTTTCCGGATGAGCTGCCAGGGATGCCACCTGACAGGGACGTGGAGTTTCTTATTGACTTGATGCCGGTAACAGGACCGATAGCCAAGAGGTCGTATAAGATAGATGTGGAGGAACTAAAGGAGTTAAAGAAGCAGCTTAGAGAGCAATTGGACAAGGGATTTATTCAGCCCAATTCATCATGTTGGGGCGCGCCTGTTCTATTTGTGGAGAAGAAGGACAGTAGTAAGAGATTGGTGGTTGACTATCGCTCACTTAATGAAGTGACCCTCAAGAATAAATACCCATTGCCCAATATAAATGATTTGTTTGATCAGTTGGAAGGAGCAAAGGTGTTTTCCAAGATTGATCTAAGATCGGGATATTTCCAATTGAAGATCCGTGAGGAAGACGTACCAAAGACCGCGTTCACCACTAGGTATAGGTTATATGAGTATACAGTTATGTCTTTTGGACTAACAAATGCTCCAGCATATTTTATGACCATGATGAACAAGGTATTCATGGAGTACTTGGATAAGTTCGTGGTGGTGTTCATTGACGATATATTGATATATTCCAAGGATGATGCTGAACATGAGAAACACCTGCGGCTAATTATGGAAACGCTGAGGGAGCATAAATTATATGCCAAGTTTAGTAAATGTGAATTCTGCAACACCGTTGGATTTCTTGGACATGTGATGTCAGGTGAAGGAGTTGAAGTTGATCCAAGTAAGGTGGTGTCAGTTACAGAATGGGAGTCACCCAAGAATGTGGGAGATATTAGGAGTTTCTTGGGACTTGTTGGATATTACAGGAGGTTCGTAGAGAACTTCTCCAAGATTGCAAAGCCAATGACTGAATTACTGAAGAAGGAGAAGAAGTTTGAATGGACCAAGGAGTGCGAAGCTAGTTTCCAGGAACTGAAGCAACACCTAGTGACCGCACCTATCTTGTGTTTGCCGGATATTTAGAAGGATTTCCAAGTGTATTGTGATGCTTCCCATCAAGGACTGGGTAGTGTACTGATGCAGGATGGAAGAGTGGTATCTTATGCCTCACGCCAACTTAAACACCACGAGAGGAATTACCCCACGCATGACTTGGAATTACCATCAGTTGTGCATGCGCTCAAGGTATGGAGGCACTATCTGATGGGTAAGCATTGTGACGTGTTTACAAATCACAAGAGCCTAAAATACATATTCACTCAAAAGGAGTTAAATATGAGGCAAAGAAGATGGTTGGAGCTCATAAAGGATTATGACATGAGTTTGCAATATCACCCAGGAAAGGCCAATGTTGTAGCAGATGCGCTGAGTCGCAAGGTTTATGCTAATGGCCGGACAGTGGGGGAGTTACCCAAGGATTTGTGTGAACAGCTCAAGGACCTCAGGTTGAAAGTAGTATCCGAGGGATATTTTGCAACAATGGAAGTCAAGCCAACACTTCTGGATGAGATTAGAGAAGCTCAAAAGAAGGATAGTGACCTGGAGGAAATAAGAGGAAACATACGCAAAGGTAAAGAAGAAGGATTTCGTGAGGATGGTCAAGGAACACTATGGTACAAGGATCGCTTATGTGCGCCCAACGATCCGGAGATTAGGAAGTTGATATTTCAGGAAGCTCATAATTCACCATACTCTATACATCCAGGTAACACGAAGATGTACATGGATTTGAAGGAAAGGTTTTGGTGGGTTAACATGAAGCGAGAGATTGCAGAGTATATTGCCTTATGTGATGTTTGTAGTAGACTGAAGGCCGAGCACCAAAAGCCAGCAGGATTGCTACAGCCATTGCCGATACTTGAATGGAAATGTGATAGAGTTGGTATGGACTTTATCACAGGATTACCCAGGACCAAGTCTAGATATGATTCTATTTGGGTAGTGGTAGATCATTTAACCAAGGTAGCTCACTTTATACCCGTGAAGACCACTTACACTAGTGCTAAGTTAGCCAAGATCTACATGAACAGAATTGTGTGCCTGCATGGAGTTCTTAAGAGCATTGTGTCAGATAGAGGCACCCAATTCACCTCTCACTTTTGGCGCCAACTACATGAGTCGTTGGGAATGAGATTGTAGTTTAGCACAGCTTTCCACCCTCAGACAGATGGTCAGACCGAGAGGGTGAATCAGATTTTGGAGGATATGTTGAGAGCTTGTGCCTTGCCTCATGGCGCAAGTTCGGATGAAAATTTACCTTATGCTGATTTTTCCTACAACAACAGCTACCAATCCAACATCAAGACGTCGCCATTCGATGTACTATATGGTAAGAGGTGCAGAACACCATTGTTATGGGATGGAGTAGGTGAACATCAACTATTTGGACCGGATTTGATCAAGGATGCTGAAGAGAAGGTTAGTTTGATTCGGGACAGGTTGAAGGTGGCACAATCTAGACAGAAGACCTATGCTGATTCTAAGCACAAGGAAGTGGTGTATGAGATTGGAGATCAAGCATACCTTAGAGTTTCACCACTACGTGGAATTAAGAGGTTTGGAATTAGGGGTAAGCTAGCACCTCGGTTTATAGGACCATACCGGATCCTAGCATGCAAGGGATAGGTTGCATATCAGTTGGAGTTGCCAGAAGTTCTGTCCGCTATTCATGATGTGTTCCATGTGTCCCAGCTGAAGAAATGCCACCCGGAGATGGTAGATACACCGTTGAGGGATACCGTGCCATTAGATGAGGTTCAGCTAGAGAGTGACCTGACCTATGAGGAGAAGCCGATCATGATTTTGGAGACAGCAGAGAGGTTTACCCGCAACAAGACGATTAGGTTTTGCAAGGTGCAATGGAGCCATCACACTGAAGAGGAAGCCACCTGGGAGCGAGAGGACCACCTGCACCTATTTGCTAGCCACGTCGAATCTCGAGGATGATATTCATCTTAAGGGGTTAGCCTTGTCACATCCCAAATTCTAGATTTGGTACTGCATACTTACATGTCATTGCATCATAAGAATATTTGCAAAAAATTTCAGTTTTAAAGATTTTGCCAAAACACCTCTTCTTTGCTAGTTCCTCTTATTTGCAAGTCTACTAGGTTTTGCCTAGAATCAGCTTGGTTGACACTATATAGTCATTCCAGATGCTTAGTTGTATAGAGTTTTCAACTACAAACCCGTAAAAACTTGTTTCGCTAGATTCAGAGTTGTAGATCAAAAGTTATACTAGTTTTAGTGTGGACTGATTTTCAGTTTCAGACAAATTCAGAAAACACAGTCAAATTCAGAGTTAATAGCAGATCAGAAAAGATTAAAAAGTAAAACCGGAAGCCCAGTCAGGCAGCCGCCAGAGGCCCACCCATGGCCCAGCTCGCGCCGTCGGCCTCTTCTCCCCTTTTCCATTTTCATTTCCTCTGGCTTTTCTTTTTTTTTCTCCCCCGACAGGCGGGCCCCACCTTCCAGTCGCACGAGCAGCACGTGCTTGACCTGGAGACTACCGTCGCCGAGTGTGCTGTAGGGACGAACTGCTGCCACAGTTCTCGTCCGTTTTCTTCGGGGATTCGGTGTCGATCTCACGTCTCTTGACCCCCCCTTTAAAGATCTCGCCGCCCCCGCCTTCCCCCTTATCCCCAACCCACAAGCACCTAAACCCACCGGATTTCTCACCGGAGTCCGCCGGCCGCCGCCGCTACAGCCGCCGATTGCCGCCGCCCCGGGAAGCCTTCACCCGCGCCGACCTTGCCCCGGTGACCGCCGCATGCCGCACCATGCCGTAGACCGCTCAACCGCCGGAGAGCCGCCGCTCTCCATCGCCGACCGAAGCCGCCGCCGCCTCCCAGCCTCTGTGCCGGTGAGTTCCCGCCGCCGTCGCTCCCAGCCATCCGATCCTGGACGAACGGCCCAGATTGGCCGCTTACCGCCCAATGGACCGCTGACCGGTCCAGTCAGCGCCACGTCGGGTTGACCAGTCCGCGGGAATATTTCCTCGGAAATTCCAAGAATTTAATTTTTTACAGAAAATATGTATAACTTTAAAAATTCATAGAAAAATATCTACTAGGCCAAAAATTACAAATAAGGTATCGTTGGATTCAAAAAATTGCGTAGAATGTCATTCTGCAATAATATCTCAGGTTTACTGTATGTATTTTCCTGAGATTATAAAAGGGCTTAAAGTGGTATTTAATTCGCAGAAAAAGATCTGTAAATCTTTTTAGAGTAAATACTTTTGGTATAGGCTCTAAATTGATCTATCTGTGCAGTAGTATTTTTTTCACACTTGAACAACACCATTTACAGCAATGGTTCAAAGTTTTGACTAAATACCTATTAACTAGTCCTATTTTATTCCTAAATTGTTTTCCTTTGCATTAAAAGTTTTCCCATGCATCATTCAGTAGTAGCATTGATCAGAGAACATAAGAAAACTACTGAAGCTTTAATAAAGTGCCATGCATTCATTGTGTTGCATTTGTTGATCTCTATGTGTGGTTTGTTTATTTGGTTGAATTGTTTTCATGTAGATTGTGAGGATTGTAACCCGTGTGATTGTCCGGACTGTGCCTTTGACTCTGGAAACTACCAAGGAAAGTGGAGCTTAATAAAAGTCCTATTTACTGTCTATATGCATTGTAGCTTGTTTTTGTTTTACAAGTTTTATCTATTGCTATGCTATATCCTATTATGTCATAGCCATACTTGATAGGTGAGCCGCAGTAAGTAGTTGTGCTTAGCTGTGCTTATGTAGACGAGGGTGGGACACACCATGATAAAGATTGTTTCGAAAGATCGTGTTTGGAAAGTTTGAAAACAACTTAATTAATGAACTCTCTAGGTGGATTGGTAATTGCTTGGTTCGTGAATGCCGGGCCCATGTCTATGGTTTACCCGAGTATCTCACTTGTGGATGGCCACCCAGGTTTCTGAGAAATGATTAGTGTCTTGATTTGGTAGCTTCCGTGTGCAACCATATGCCAGTGAGTTATGGGTGGCTGGATGGACTTAGTAGGTCGTGGCGATTCGAGCCCTTCGTATCCAGAGATGTAGTGATGGTGATAGGTTAGAACAGTGCGTGGATGGGCCTGGGGAGCTACTTCCAGAATTGTCTCTTCTTGGGCTTCTCCCTATCATGACTCAATATGCGTGTCATGGTACGAGTGGGTCTACCAAGTCATATGGGTAAAGTGTACAACCCCTGCAGGGTGAAAAACTAAGTGCTTAGCCGTGTCCCCGGTAATGGACAATTGAGTTGCTAAATTGTAGGTGCTATGACATGTTCTCATTCATTCTAGCTTGTAATTGCTAAAACTTGTGGTTGAAACTTAATTGGGTTGTGTGATGAAGATTAAAAGATTTACAAATGGTAGGATAAAGTATTTTGCTGATGCAACTAAGCCTGAACCCCACAAGCCAGATATGCATATAGCTTTTAGCCTTGTTGCTTCTCTCATTGTTCCACTTGCGAGTACATTCCAAGTATTGACCCTTCGGGGCTGTTACGTTTCATGTTGCTGGTTACTCTTCCGGTTACTCTGAGTAGTAGTGTTGGTTGCGACCCTCCACTCAACATTTTGTTCGCCTATGGCGTCTAATGGAGACTGGATCTACTTTATTTATGCTATTTATTTTCTTCTTGTTTACTTGTGCAAGCGTTATGCTTTGCAAACTTTGTAATAAATACAATATTCTGGATCATATCGTTGTAATAATGATGCACTATTAATTCTTTGATGTCTATCGATGCTATGTATGCCAATGAACCGATCTAGGGATTGGCGTGATACATAGAGGTGCAATCCTACTAGGTTTTACCATTTCAGATGGTAGCAGAGCAGTGTGTTGACTATAGGATCGTGACCTAGGATTGGAATAGGAAGCCTTACATTTATTTAAGTCTATTTTAAATTCTGTCTTTATTCTTATGCCTTTCATTCTAGTAAATTCTTTTCCTTTGCTGTTCTCACTCTTCCCTCTTTACAATTGATAGATGGGAGATGCCACCAGAGTTGAGTATGTTGAGTTCCAATCACCAAGACCCTTCACAAGACAGCTGGCGGAGCTTTGCCAGACGTTGGGCATGCTAATGCCGATGTTCAAAGGGAGGACGATGAACACCTATGTGCCTGGAGATCGCGTATGGGAGATCACCGCTATTGTTCTTGCAGATCCCACCGTGCCTGGCATTGAGAACCTGAACCGCACCAAGAAGTACCTTACCTGGAGCAAGGAGTGGAGTCGGCCATGCATGAGACACTATCACACCTGTGCTATCTCCACCGACACCGTCTGCCAGCAGGTTCACCTTTCCTTGCATTTGGAAAGCGGAATGAGGACGGGAACGTGATGGTTACCACAGGTAATCGGAACAACATGCCAGTCCATGAAAAGAAAATGAAAGACATGGAGATTAAAGCTTGGGAGAGGGAAGAGAAGTTGATGCAGCAAAAGGAGGAGTTGGATTATTTTCAGGGCACTGTGCATTTGCAAGGATATGAGATGGAAACCTTGCACACTGCTGTGAATACAATGGAGCAATCCCTCATTGGTAGGGATGCCACGATTTCAGCGCTGAACCAAACTATTGTGGAAAGGAATCAAGTTGTGGCTGAGCATGATCAAACCATTGTGGATATGGCTGCCCAAATTGCTGCCCTTCAAGCACATCAGAATCCTCCACCAAATAATGGTAATGGTGATGATGGGAATGATGGTGATGATGATAGTGATGATGATGATGCGGATAATGGTTATGGAGGTAACAATGGTGGTGGAGGTAACAATGATGATGAGGGAGGCAGTGACGATGAAGGAAGCAATGACGATGATGGAGGAGATGCAGCGGGCGCTTTTGTTGAAGAAAGCGAGGAGGAGGACCGCGAAGAGGTGAAATTCGAGGACTCAAGTGAAGAAGACTCTGGAGAGGTGTACACGCCACCACCGTGGCATGCACGAGGATCGAAGCATCAGTGCATGGACTCCAGAACCTATTGCAACATGTTCATCAACTAGTTAGAGATGGTCCTCCAAAACTAGTCTTTGTTTGGGAAATTCGTTAGTATTAGACGTCGATCAATGTAAACTTCTGCACTATTAGCTTATTGTGTTTAGAATGCTAAGTTAAGTACCTTGAAGTTCCAGGAATTTTCGTGAGAATTATTAAATGATATTGGACAAGTTTGGGTAAAATTCGTGTTTTTATTGCTGCAGTTTTCTGCTGAATCTGCTGTACTGTACGATTTTTCATGTTTTACTGGTAACTGCAAAAAATCTGAGAAATTGGGATATGGTGCGCAATTATATTTAGCATCTTCACAAAAATCAGCAAAAATTCCTGACGAGCTTAAGTCAGGCAAAAAAAATCGTAAACAGAACTGAACTGTTCTGCCAGATTTCTGGTTTTGCTTATTTTGCCGTTTTGCCTTGCCAAATGTTGTTACCAGCGTTTCTAAATTATTCTGTAGATATATACTGTTAAGGAAAACCTGGAACAATGTTTGTTTGTGTGATTCCTCATGTGGTGATTTCTTGTGATTGTTGTGGTTCAATTGTTGTTGCATTGAGTATGTTGCATGGGTAGAAGGCTATTGCCTATCTTTAGTTGCTTCTTTATAATCTTACCTGAGATGAACCGCAGATGGATCCTCACCGGGTACCTTATGAGATAGCTCAGCTCATGGCCTCTCAGACACAGTTGACCCAAGTGATGATGCAGTTCATGGCAAATCAGAACAACAACAACAACAATGGGAATAATCAGCCACATGGAGATGCTCTCACCCGGTTCCTGAGGATGAGGCCAGCTAAGTTCTCCTCTGCACCTGAGCCCATGATTGCTCTCGACTGGCTCCGTTCTATGAATAAGGACTTGGTAACCGTTGGTTGCACTGATGCTGAAAAAGTGAGGTTTGCTGCTCACTTGCTGTAAGGATCAGCTACTTCCTGGTGGGATGCCTTCCAAATCACCCACCCACTGGACACAGTTACCTGGGCCATGTTTGAGGAAGGGTTCAGGACGAACCACGTATCTGTCGGGACCATGAGCCTAAAGAGGAAGGAATTCCGCAACCTGCGCCAAACCAACCGCACTATATGCGGATTACATAGAAGAATTCAACAATCTCTCTCGCTATGCCCCTGAGGATGTGGACACTGATGCTAAGAGGAAGGAGAGGTTCCTAGAGGTCTTAGTGATGAGCTTTCACTTCAGCTATCTGTGGTTTATTGTCCGACATTTCAGGAACTGATGGACAAGGCCAGAATTCTGGAAGGGAAACAGCAGGGGGTGGAAAGACATAAGAGGAAGAACATCCATCACTCCTTAAGATCACACCACCATGCTCGCACCTCTTATGATGGACACTCTGGATATTCCAGGCATGGCGGAGATGACCGTAACCACCGTGGGAGTAATGGACATCGCCACGATGGTCACAGGAGTGACAATCGCCACTGTGGAGGAAATGGTCACCACCATAATGGCCACCACCACAAGGGCCACAAGAGCTACAACAGCAACTCTGGGAGGAACAATGGACAAAACCGCCCTAGCAAGAGGGATCTCAGTGAAGTGGAATGCTTCAAGTGCAAGAAGATTTGGCACTATGCTGATAATTTCCCGGACAAGAGGATTGAAGCAAGAAGCAAGCCTAATGCAAACTAGAAGGCAACAATCAACCATGTGAACATTGAGGAGATTCAGAATGAACCAAAGCTAGTGGGTGGTAAGTTTCCAATCAATACCCACATCACATTTGTTCTTTTCAATACTGGTGCAACCATATGCCAGTGAGTTACTTAGTAGGTCGTGACGACCCGAGCTCTTCGTATCCAGAGATGTAGTGATTGTGATAGGTTGGAACGGTGGGTGGATGGGCTTGGGGAGCTACTTCCCAAATTGTCTCTTCTTGGGCTTCTCCCTATCATGACTAAATATGCGTGTCATGGTACGAGCGGGTCGACCAAGTCATATGGGTAAAGTGTGCAACCCCTGCAGGGTGAAAAACTAAGTTCTTAGCCGTGTCCCCGGTAATGGACGATTGAGTTGCTCAATTGTAGGTGCTATGACATGTTCTCATTCATTCTAACTTGTAATTGCTAAAACTTGTGGTTGAAACATAATTGGGTTTTTTGATGAAGATTAAAAGCTTTACAAATGATTTACAAATGGTAGGATAAAGTATTTTGCTGCTGCAACTAAGCCTGAACCCCACAAGCCAGATATGCATATAGCTTTTAGCCTTCTTGCTTCTCTCATTGTTCCACTTGCCAGTACATTACAAGTATTGACCCTTCGGGGCTATTACATTTCATGTTGCAGGTTACTCTTCCGGTTACTCTGAGTAGTACTGTTGGTTGCGACCCTCCACTCAACATTTTGTTCGCCTGTGGCGTCTAATGGAGACTGGAGCTACTTTATTTATGCTATCTATTTGTTGCTTGTTTACTTGTGCAAGCGTTATGCTTTTCAAACTTTGTAATAAATATAATATTCTGGATCATATCGTTGTAATAATGATGCACTGTTAATTCTTTGATGTCTATCGATGCTATGTATGCCAATGAACCGATCCAGGGATTGGCGTGATACATAGAGGTGCAATCCTACCGGGTTGTACCGTTTCAGACATCTATTGGATCCATATGGTTTATGAAGATAACACACATGCAATGACATCAGTAGATCCATGTGGTTTATGAAAAGAACACACATGCAACGACATCTAGTGGATCCATGTGGTTTAGGAAAAGAACACACATGCAATGGCTCTAGTGGATCCATATGGTTTAGGAGAAGAACAGACATGCAATATCATGTAGTGGATCCATGTGGTTTATGAAAATAACACACATGCAATGACATGTAGTGGATCGATGTGGTTTATGAAAAGAACACACATGGAATGACTTGAGTGTATCCATGTGCTTTAGGAAAAGAACACACATGCAATGACATCTAGTGGATCCATGTGGCTCATGAAAAGAACACACATGCAATGACATCTAGTGGATCCATGTGGTTTATGATAAGAACACACATGTAGTTACATCTAGTGGATCCATCTGGTTTATGAATAGAACACACATGGAATGACTAGTGGATCCATGTGGTTTAGGAAAAGAACACACATGAAATGGCACCTAGTGGATGCATGTGGTTTATGAAGAGAACACACATGCAATGATATCTAGTGGATCCATGTGGTTTATGAAAAGAACACACATGCAATGACATCAGTGGATCCATGTGATGTATGAAAAGAACACGCATGCAACGACATCTAGTGGATCCATGTGGTTTAGGAAAAGAACACACATGCAATGACATGTAGTGGATCCATGTGGTTTATGAAAAGAACACACATGAAATGACATCTAGTGGATCGATGTGGTTTATGAAAAGAACACACATGGAATGACTCGCGTGGATCCATGTGGTTTAGGAAAAGAACACACATGCAATGACATCTAGTGGATCCATGTGGTTCATGAAAAGAACACAACTGCAATGACATATAGTGGATCCATGTGGTTTATGGAAAGAACACACATGCAATGAAGTCTAGTGGATCCGTGTGGTTTATGAATAGAAGACACATGGAATGACTAGTGGATCCATGTGATTTAGGTAAAGAACACACATGTAATGACATCTACTGGATCCATGTGTTTCCTGAAAATAACACACATGCAATGAAATCTAGTGGATCCATGTGGTTTATGAAAAGAACACACATGCAATGACTCTAGTGGATCCATGTGGTTTAGGAAAAGAACACACATGCAATGACATCTAGTGGATCCACTTGGTTTTTGAAAAGAACACACATGCAATGACATCTAGTGGATCCATGTGATTTATGAAAAGAACATACATGCAATGACTCTAGTGGATCCATGTGGTTTTGGAAAAGAACAGACATGCAATGACATCTAGCGGGTCCATGTTGTAACATCCCAAAACTTTAATCAAGGTTATCAAGATCCAAATCACCAAATTTAGGGTTAAGAAACACTTGTTATCATTAAAATAATTAGGAATGCATATGTGTGTTTGCATTAATATAGAATTGTTTGGAAATGCCATGTTTGATTGTTCTAATGGTTGTAAAATGATTCAAAGGTGAATTCCACTTCATCTAGATCATTTGAAAACCAAATCCAAAGAAAAAGAAATCAAATAAGAATAAAAAGACCAAATAGTCACTTTGGCCATTTTAATCCACTAGGCCACTTAGGTGTTCCTAGAAGTCAAATTCAAACACAAACATTCTCAACTCTTTTCATCACTTGCTAGTAGAAGTAAAGATCCACCAAGGCCCACTTTGAAATCTTACAAAAACATTTAAACACTAATTTCAAATGACATTTGAAATTTGAATCCATTACATATGCATAGATCCCACTTTTTCAAAAACCACTCAAATGAACTCCACTTAACAATCCCAATAAACCATAGACTACCAAGCATGAGATCAAGAAACGCACCAAAAATCTTTTCAAACTTCAAAAATAAATTCTTGCGGCCATTGTGTCGAACACCTTGTGATGATCAAACAAACTGCCTAACTAGTACTGTTGATTAATCAAAGCTTTGTCCCCTATTGACCCTCTCAGCTCTCCTCTGTCCCCCTAGCATCTAACCTAGCCCCAGAAAACACCCCCCTTAGCCGCTAGTAGCAGTGCCGCGCCACCCCGAGGCCATGCTCACCGGTCGAGCATGGACAGCTCGCAGGAGACCACTCAGCCCCCTTTCGCCGTGCCTGGGAGGTAGGCGTGATCACACTTCCGCCCATTGTGCCTTCCCTGAGCAATGCCAGGCACTGGACCACCGTAGAACAACCGCGCTCTTCGCCTCTGCACCATGCATAGACCGCGCCAGTTCGTTGCCCCTGACAGCCTCGCACAGGCTACACGTTGCCCTCAGCTCGTACACGTCGCTCTGCCTTAACACCAGCATGCCCTTAGACATCCTCGTTCACCGCCGACTGACCTGCAGGCACCGCACGTCGTGTCGAACGCCGCCTCTACCACGCAGAGCGTTGACCTTTCCCGACTACATACCACCGCCCCTAGCCACACCATTATGCCGTACAGGATCGCCAGGAGACTGCGCATCGATCGCCGCTCGCAACCATGCCTCTAGCCGCCCATAGCCATGTCGCCACCATCGCCGGACCATGTCGTTCTGCCCCTTCGTCGAAAGTATAAAAGGAGGCCTCTACCACCCCAATTCTGCACACCACTCACCTCCCCTCTCCCCACTGAGCCTTTCCCACTTCCCCCCGGAGCAAGGCGAGTAGCCGTTGGCAAGAATTTTGCCGGAGCTGGCCGCCACTAGAGGAGAAGGGCGCCGCTGATTGTGACCACCCCAGGAGCCACCGTGACCACGCCTGGAACCACCATCGTCCACTAGCTTGATCGCCCCCATCGCCACGTTAGCTGGGGCACTGGTAAGCCCCAATCGACCCCCACCGAGCCGCTAGGGTTCATTCTCGCTGGCGACCTGTTCGTCGTCGACGATGAACCACAGCTGTCGATCCACCTTCTAATTGTAGCGCTGATACATTGCAAATGTATCTATAATTTTTTATGTTCCATGCTTGGTTTTATACACTTTCTTGTGTTTTGTCCACACTTTGGAGTACTTTTCATATGATTTCTTGGACTAACCTATTAACAAGAGCCACAGTGCCAGCTGCCTGTTTTCTGCTATTTTTGGTTCCACGAAAGTTAGAAAATGAATATTCTCGAAATTGGACGGGACAAAAGACAAAGTGCCTATTTTTCCGAAAGACTCACGGAGCCAGAATACGAGACAAAGGAGGCAAGGGGCTAGCCACACCCCCGCAGGCGCGGGCTGGGCCTGGCTGCGCCAGGGCATGGTGTGGGCCCACCTGGCACCCTCTCGGTCTCCCTCTTCGCCTATAAGAAGCCTTCTGACCTAAAAACTTCGGGGGGTTCGAAGTTTTTCCAGAAGGAGTTCCGCTCCGCCGCCACCACTAGATTCCACGAAACAGCACCAGAAACTCCATTCTGGCACCCTACCGGGATAGGGAATTGGAGGAGATCATCGCCATCATCATCACCATCGCTTCTCCATCGACCATCCATGTTTCCCCCATCTAAGTGAGTAATCCCCCGCTGTAGGCAATGGGGATGGTAGGGATTGGATGAGATCATTCATATAATGGCATCAGATTGTTAGGGCATGGTGCCTAGTATCTTTTATTAGTGCTTTATGACTTTGTTGCGACTTGTTGTGCTTAATGCTTGTCACTAGGGCCCGAGTGCCATGATTTCAGATCTAAACATGTTATTGATTCATTATGATAGTATTGTTTTTGGTCTTATCTCCAAGTTGTATACACACGTTGTTGTCTGGAACCAATTGCCTCGAAGTGACAGAAATCGGGATAACCGGAGGGAATGGCATTGATGTGAGGATCACATGTGTTCACGGAGTGTTAATGCTTTTCTCTGGTGCTCTATTAAAAGGAGCACCTTAATTGCCAGTAGTTCCCTTGAGGCCCCACTGCAAACGGGCTGGCAGGACAAAAGATGTTGTGCAAGTTCTCATTGCGAGCACGTATGACTATGTATGGAACACATGCCTAGGATTATCTAGTACTTGGATGCTTTATCTTATTTATCTGCAATTTCCCTATGTTCTGATTGCTATGTGAATTGTCTTGTCCATGCAACACCCGTCCATCCATTCCTATGCCTACCGCACTCGAATCCTATTGTTTACTGCTATTGTTACTACTGTCTTTACTTTACTGCTGCTATTACTTTACTATTCCTACTACAAAACTGTTGCTACTGATAAACTACTGTGCGCAAGATTGTTTCCAGGTGTAGCTGAATTGACAACTCAGTTGTTAAGGCTTATAAATATTCTTTGGCTCCCCTTGTGTCAAATCAATAAATTGGGTTTTACTTCCCTCGAAAATACTACGATACACACCCTATAATTGTGGGTCATCAAGACTATTTTCTGGCGCCGTTGCCGGGGAGCATAGCTTTATTTATCAAGTTCACTTGGATTCTCTATTGTTCACTGCTATCCATCCATCATGGGTAAGTCTCGTGATGGAAAGTTTCCTATTTTACCATCCACTACAAGAAGAGGTACGGTTCTAAACACCTTTGCTGCTCTTGATTCACCATCTGTTATAAGTAAGCTCGTTACACCACCACATACACATGCTACATACACTGCTACTACTACTGAATTTGAAACTTCTGATGCTTATGATGCTGCTTCTACTGTGCTTGATAAGAGTGGTTCATTAAGTCCTTTCCTAGATGCTACGATTGCTAGAACTATAGCTGGATATACCGAAAATCCTAATGGAGACACTACCACACCTGTTAGTTCACCTGAGTCTAGTGAAAGTTATGATATTGAAGATGGTTAAGTTGAGATGACCGATGAATTTATTAAAGAATGTAAAAACACTCATGATAGGAGCGCTACTAAGAGTCTCCTTGAGAGGCGTACTATTAGACCCAAATTGTCTCCTATTGCTAAGTTTGCTGCTTCTCCCATAAACATTACAGATAAAAATTATGATTTCTCTCTCGATCTATCTTACATAGCTATTGTCGAGAAAGAAACTTTTTTTGGGACTAAGAATGAAAGTGCGGTAGCACATATGAATAAACTTTCTACCATGAGTGGCTTGTTTTTTGATGATATTAAGATGCGTACTTACTTTGTTGCTAAGATTTTCCCCTTTTCACTGGAAGGAGAAGCTAAAACTTGGTTTAGTAACTTACCTCATGGATCTATTGATAGCCATGAGTGCTTGATTAGTACTTTCCTGCAGAAATATTTTCCTCCTAGTGCTAGACATGCTATTTTGCAGGAACTTTTTGATTTTAAACAGGGAGAAAAAGAGGTATTGCCTGAATCTCGGGGGAGGTTTTGTGCTTTGATTCATGCACAGGCTGGAAGTCCATTACCTAAGAATGAGCTTCTTGATATATTTTATAATGGACTAACTGAAGAATCTAGGACATACCTAGATAGTTGTGCTGATTGTGTTTTTAGGAATAGGACTCGTAAGGAAGCTGAAGAATTAATGGCTAAAATAAGTAAGAACTATGAAGATTGGAGTCCTCCTAAACAAGCTATACCTAAAGTAATTGTACCTGAACCATCTATTCCGGTGCCTATTCCAACATCAAAGAAGAGGGGAGTTATTGAAATAAATGATGAAGTGATGAAGGAAGCTAAGAAATGTCTTAAGGAGAAGGGAATTAAAGCTGCAGATGTCAAGAATTTACCTCCTATAGAAGAATTATGTAAGCCTATTCCCTACTCATCCACTATTGAGGTACACTCTCTCCAACACTTTGATGAAGGTGATATCCCTTACTCTAAATCTCCTGATCAATGCTTAGAAGAATTCGATATCTTTATTGTTAAGCAAGATAACTTTAATAAAAGGGTGCAAATCATCTAATGGAAAACACTAAAGCTATTGTTGAGTTGAAAGATATTGTGGAAAGAACCTCTAATGATGTTAAAATGATTGTTAAACACTTTCAAATGGTTCAAACTCAAATAGATCAACTCGTTAAAGTGCAAAACGACTTGCTAGTTAATGCTGCTAAAGAAAAAATGCTTATGAAATTAGAACTAGAAGTGGTGCTGCTACCCAGGATCCTCTATATCCTGAGGGGCATCCCAAAAGAATTGAGCAGGATTCTCAACAAGCTAAAAATAGTGGATCTACTCGTAAGAAAAGGAAAAAGAAACATAAAATTGTTGTAGAACCCTCTGAACCTGTTATAGATCCTAATAGTATATCTATCTCTGATGCTGAGACTAAAAGTGGTAATGAAGAAAATGAAGTTCCTAATGAAGAAAAAGTTGAAGAAGAATCTGAAAACCACACTAACAATACTAAATACACCAAAGAAGATTTTATTGCTAAGAAACATGGTAGTGAAAGAGAACCTTGGGTCCAAAAACCTATGCCTTTCCCTGATAAGAAACACAAGTCAAAGGAAGATGAACACTATAATAAGTTTTGTGAGTGGATGAAGCCTTTATTCTTGCAAATCCCTTTGACTGATGCTATTAAATTGCCTCCTTACTCAAAGTATATGAAGGATATTGTCTCGAATAAAAGGAAGATCCCTAATGAAGAAATTTCTACTTTGCTTGCTAATTATTCCTTCAATGGTAAGGTTCCTAAGAAACTTGGAGACCCAGGGATTCCAACTATCCCTTGCTCTATTAAGAATAATTATGTTAGAACTGCTTTGTGTGATTTGGGGGCTGGAGTTAGTGTTACGCCTTCTGTCTCTATAAGAGGCTTCAACTAGAAAAATTAATACCAACTGATATATCTTTGCAAATGGCTGATAAATCTACCACTATTCCTATGGGTATATTTGAGGATGTACCTGTTCAAGTGGCTCATAATTGCTTGATATTAATTGATTTTGTTGTGCTTGAAATGCCTGAAGATTATAATATGTCTATTATTCTTGGGAGACCTTTTCTTAATACTAGAGGAGCTGTTATCAATTGTAACCAAGGAAAGGTAACTTCCAATGTGAATGACTAGGAACATACTGTCTATTTCCCCAAGAAGATTGAAATAACTTATGGTTTGAATTCAATTGAACATGTTGAGGGCATTCAAGTTGGAGAAATATATTGTCCCATACCAAGAGAAAAATTTGAAACTATTATGATTGGGACCATTGCTATCAAGGTTGAGGTAACATAATCATTAGTGGAATGCAAAGTTTTGTCTCATATGAAATTGTTTTGGTAACAAGACCTGATCAAACTTCTTAACAAAAGGATTTCATTGAACAAAACAATGTTTTCACCATGATTATCTTCGCTTACTTCTATTCTATCCATTTTAGTTTTTTCTTATGCCTAACTTAAAGGGGTTAAAGAAAAGTACTTATTGGGACATAACCCAAAAGTTTTAGATGAGTCTTGGAACTTATTACTTCAGTAATAATCGCTCCTTATCTTTTTTATTTTCTTTTTGTGCCAAGAGTAACCTCTAATGAGAGAAAAGTAATGATTGGGAAAGTTGCTGTCCCGAAACAGATTCATGTGCTTCACCGTAAATATTTGTGTGAAATCTCTGTACATCCTTTTGAGGCGTGAATTTTTGTGCTTCTCCCCAGGTTGTTATCTAACTTTCGTTAGTTCAACACTTTTTGATTTGAGCAACAGCAGGTCTTCGAAAAACTTCGTCTTTACCTGCTGGTCTGTTTTGACAGATTTCTGCCATTATTTGCATTTGCTTCTTGTTGGTTCCTTTTTGAGTTCTTTTGGGGAATTGAGCTTTTTGAGGGAAGTGCTATAGTAGCTTGTGTTTTAATGGAAGTTTTATTGGTGTTGTAACTGAACCTAAAGACCTATTATCTTAAGTGCACTAATGTTGCTAATAAAGATTGTGTGAAGATTTGTATGAAGGAAAAATTTCAGGTGTATGGAAGGAATGAGTAATGAGATGAAGGATGGACTAAAGCTCAATCTTGGGGATGCCACGCATGTCACCCCAAGAAATATCCAAGAAGTACAAGCATCAAAGATTGGGGATGCCCAAGGCATCCCCTTCTTCATCAATAGAAATCTCAGGTTTCTTCCAACCACTTCATTTTTATTGTTTCATGCACAGTTGTGTTGTTCTTGGAGCGTCTTCTTTTTCGTTTTCGTTTTGGTTTTTCGTTTTCTTTTGTTTGCTTAGTTTTGAGAATAAATTGGTTGGACCCCCTCTTTCATACATTGGTTTGCAAATAGTTTGGCTTGGTTTGGAAAAGAGTAGGAAAGTTCATGCTTATGTGGTAAAAAGAGCTTGTTTTTTACTGTGGCCTATGCTTTGTCATTCCATGTTTGGTATTGTTTTGGCTTTATGCTTAGTATTCTTTGTTGTAGCATGACTTGTTGTAAACAATTGATATTTCTTAATGTGCCTTGGATGAATCATGCGTTGTTTTAGCATATTAAAGCATAGTATAGTGGTATTCTCCTTTGATGCTTTATTTGGGTTGACTTGGCACATGCTCACACCATGTTATGACTATCCCAAGTCACCATAAGCCTTTATGATCCTTTAGTTTTCAACTTGTAGTATCACTTTATGCTTTGATCAATGATGTTTTGTCGCTCTACATGATTATGGCCATTATTGCTCTCTCGTTTGTCGCTCCCTTACTATTGCTTGCCTCCACTTACACTGAGTATGTTCTACTCAAGTTTCCAACTCCCCAAAACCAAATATTGCCAAAGTTTCCACCATACCTACCTATTAGCATCATTTGCTACTTCCGTTCATATTCAATATGCCTTGTTTTCTTCTGAATAAAATGTTTGCTTGTTATGAGAAAGTTAGTTAGTAAAGATCTCACGAACTTGATGGCACGCTTTATTTCCTTGCATTTAATAAACCTGAACCATTGTGTCCTTCTTTGGTGCATATATGCTTGCGCTTTATAAGTTGAAGTTAGCAGAACCATGTATCATGGGGAACGCTTTCAACATTTCATTGGTACATAGTACCTTGTTGATATCATGTTCTTTTGCTTATGGATCCCGGCGGAACTTGTAAGATCATGGAGTTTGTATGTATGTTAGAGAAACGCCTGGGCCGCTAGCCTAAGTCATGCCTAATCATGGTGGAAACTTGCAGCATAACCATAATGAGCATTCTATGAAGCATCCTCAATAAAAATCTATGCACATAGTAAATAAAAAGATCGCTGAGATTCTCATTGTCTGCTTGTCTTATCATTTTGATTATGGGATAGCTCCTATATCATGTGCAAGGGGTACCCCGTTGGCAGTTCTCTATGATACGTATATACTTACAATGATAAGAGCTTACTCATGACTGAAGTTGAGTAGCATGAGGATCGGTATTCGTAAGTAAGGGGCATGAGACTTTGATTTATAACTTGTCAAGCATATCCTCTTAGTTGTGTCACTTTAACCTTAACCACTTAAATATGCTTATGATAGGGGCAATGAGAGCTCAAAGCTAATGAGTATCATACTTTCAGCATTTGGAAGCCTTTCAAACTTTTCAAAACCTGTTCATTTCCTCGTTGAGTCTCCACACATTCTATGAGCACTTTCTTGAGAGCATAGTGGCCATTCTTAGTTCTATGTGCATTGTCCCAAGACTTGTTGATTGATGCACACCTTGATATTGCTTGTTCTAAACTATTTGTATCTAGTCACTCTTGTAAACTTCGAAGGTGTCCTATGCATTTATGTTTGCTACTCTATGAGGGACAAGCTGAATGCCACTATGCTATGTTTTCTTTATGTGAAACAAAGAAACGTCTTGCAAATCATTGTTATTCATGAATCTTGTGTTTGTGGCTTTTTCATGTTGCAACATAGTTGCTATGTCTTATTGCTAGAACTTTGTCTTTCATGTTATGATTGAAGTACTATGATCCCAACTTTGAATGTTTTACAAATACTTTGATCAAGTTTATGATGGTGCATGTCACCTCAAAAATTATTCTTTCTTTTTATCACTTACCTACTCGAGGACGAGGAGGAGTTAAGCTTGGGGATGTTGATACATTGCAAATGTATCTATAATTTTTGATGTTCCATGCTTGGTTTTATCCACTTTCTTGTGTTTTGTCCACACTTTGGAGTACTTTTCATATGATTTCTTGGACTAACCTATTAACAAGAGCTACAGTGCCTGCTGCCTGTTTTCTGCTGTTTTTGGTTCCAGGAAAGTCAAAAAATGAATATTCTCGGAATTGGACAGGACAAAAGCCAAAGTGCCTATTTTTCCGGAAGACTCATGGAGCCAGAATACGAGACAGAGGAGGGCCAGGGGCTGGCCACACCCCCCGAGGCGCGGGCTGGGCCTGGCCGCGCCAGGGCATGGTGTGGCCTCACCTGGCACCCTCTCGGTCTCCCTCTTCGCCTATAAGAAGCCTTCTGACCTAAAAACTCTGGGGGGTTCGACGTTTTTCCAGAAGGAGTTTCGCACCGCCGCCACCACCAGATTCCACGAAACAGCACCAGAAACTCTGTTCTGGCACCCTGCCGGGACGGGGAATTGGAGGAGATCATCGCCATCATCATCACCATCGCTTCTCCATCGACCATCTATGTTTCCCCCATCTATGAGTGAGTAATCCCCCACTGTAGGCTATGGGGATGGTAGGGATTGGATGAGATCATTCATATAATGGCATCAGATTGTTAGGGCATGGTGCCTAGTATCTTTTATTAGTGCTTTATGACTTTGTTCCGACTTGTTGTGCTTAATGCTTGTCACTAGGGACCGAGTGCCATGATTTCAGATCTGAACATGTTATTGATTCATTATGATAGTATTGTTTTTGGTCTTATCTCCAAGTTGTATACACACGTTGTTGTCTGGAACCAATGGCCTCGAAGTGACAGAAATCGGGATAACCGGAGGGAATGGCTTTTATGTGAGGATCACATGTGTTCATGGAGTGTTAATGCTTTGTTTCGGTGCTCTATTAAAAGGAGCACCTTCATTTCCAGTAGTTCCCTTGAGGCCCCGCTGCAAACGGGCTGACAGGACAAAAGATGTTGTGCAAGTTCTCACTGCGAGCATCTATGACTATATAGGGAACACATGCCTAGGATTATCTAGTACTTGGATGCTTTGTCTTATTTATCTGCAATTGCCCTATGTCTTGATTGCTATGTGAATTGTCTTGTCCATGCAACGCCCGTCCATCCATCCCTATGCCTACCGCACTCGAATCCTATTGTTTACTGCTATTGTTACTACTATCTTTACTTTACTGCTGCTATTACTTTACTAGTCCTACTATAAAATTGTTGCTACTGATAAACTGCTGTGAGCAAGATTGTTTCCAGGTACAGCTGAATTGACAACTCAGTTGTTAAGGATTATAAATATTCTTTGGCTCCCCTTGTGTCGAATCAATAAATTGGCTTTTACTCCCCTCGAAAATACTGCGATACACCCCCTATACTTGTGGGTCATCAAGCGCCGAGATTATCACATACCGTTTCGGGTTTTAAGTGCCGCTGACAGGCGGGACCCCCTTGTCAGTTGCCCTCTGTGCCGCGGAGTGCCACTGGGCCAGCCCGTTTAGTTTCCCGCGCTGGGCCTAAAATTCAAATAGATGTTTTTCTATTAAGACTTAAACTCAATTCCGACCACTGGTTTGAATCAGTTCAGAGATATTTACTTAACCAAAATGAATGATTCAAATTTTGTTAGAAAGACAATTAAAATCTCTACCTTGCCTGTTGGATTTAAATCAATTGGAGTTAGAGATCACATATAACAAAAATAACAAGACAGAGAGTTTTATCCATTCAAATATTTTATTAAAAATCAACCGTAATAGCTTTTGAGTTGATTCCAACTCTCAGAAATCCTATTTGATAATATCTATCTAAATATGTAATAATATTTAGGTTTCCTGCAATGACTTTGGACTAGTACCAAAATAATGCTATATAGGCATTTCTAGTCACTTTAAATCATTTAAATAATAAACTTAAACTTAGTGAAATATGATCAAACATTTAAATCACATTCCCATGTATTAGAATATGTGGTGATGACATGTGTCCACATGATACCATATTTTAATTGGAGAATATTAAATCTTAATTATTTTCAATGAGTAGAAATTACTTTTCTCAAATAAAATAAATGAAACTAGTTTATTAAATCTTGTGATGATGCTAGATCATCAAGTGTGTGCCTTAGTGTACTAAATAGACTAGTGAAGTATTGTTTGGTGATTGTGTATCCCGTATTTATTTATAGACGATAGTACCGACCATGTCTACGAAGAGGAGGAGTTCTACCCCGAAGAAGACGAGGAGAATTTCAACCACTACACCAACCAAGGCAAGACATCATCAACAATGCAAGATAACCCTTGCAAGCAAGATAACCTAAGCAAAATGCCTTAAGCATGCTTTGGTTACACCCTTTAGTTTTACTTGCAAGCTTTACTTTTTTTTAGTTTACCAAAGTTCTTTACTTTATTTATAGATAGCATAAAGAGTATAAAACTTGGTCTATCTAGTTAGACTTAGATGTCATTCTATGGAATGATATTGAGATTAGCATCCCACATTAGTGAACACTCTTAACCTTAGTTACTAGTGCTGGACCTAAAACTTGATCACTTTAGATGGGAATACTTGATGAAAATGCTTATGAAAACCTTGGAATGATGAGTCATTCAATTGAGATGTTTTGACATGTGTTGAGAAACACAAATGGATTTAATAATAAAAATGTTGAGGCATGAGCCTTAGCCCTTTATAAAACTGATGGTTGGGTTCGGATGCAATACCATTCAAATTTTACCGTACAACCACAATACCTAAATTGGTTAACGCTTAGCAGGAAGTTTATACGCATTAGTATGGGTTCCCTCATGGAGGAGGTTTGAGCTGAGGCTACCTCTTGATGTTGTCCACCTATGTAGTGCCCAGGATGGCAGATGGCCATGGCTGGGAGGCCAAGCTCATAGGAGAGGTGCTTATACTAGAGTGTGTAACGGAAAGGTTATGATTGATTATCCGCATACTAAGTTTGATGATTCAGGTTTATCCCTGGCGGATGTATCGAATTTTGTGGGGAAAGTGTACCACCTCTGCGGAGTGTCAAACTATTCGAATACCCGCGTCCGCGGTCATGGACAGTTGGAGTGGCCATACTGTTCCATTGTCAGATGTTTTCAAAATGACTTATGAAATGAATTGTGACATGACTTGACCCCAACAGGGTTGTGACTATGAAAACAAAGTTCCTACTTAGGTGATTTAGAACTTTATTTTATCTTTCTTTGTTTCTGAACTCAGCTTAGGTTTCAAACTTAACTTTACAAATAAACTTAGAACTTAGCATTCCTACTAGAACTACCTTACTTGTTACTGATAGTTTGCGAGTACCTAAAGAGTACTCATGGCTTTGTCCCTGGCTATTCCCATGGCCAGACTATGAAGAGGACTATCTGGAAGAAGGACGGTACGACTTCTACGACAACTAGGACTATCTCCCATCGTCAGTATTGCTTGTGACACTGAAGATGGAGCCCACCGCTACGCTTATTATTCCTCTACTTGTTTGTACTAATACTGGATCATGAGATCCTTTATTTGTGTAAGACCTTATTATGGTTTGTAATGGATGATGTACTATGATATCCAATGTGTTATGTCTCGCAAAAATGATAATCCTGGGATTGCGATGTATGACATAATAGGCATCTGGGATTAAAAATTCGGGTGTTGACACATGTGGTTCATGAAAAGAACACACATGAAATAACTCTAGTCGATCCATGTGGTTTAAAAAAGAAGACACATACAATGACATTTAGTTGATCCATGTGGTTTATGCAAATAACACACATGCAACGACATCTAGTGGATCCATGTTGTTTATGAAAAGAACACAAATACAGTGACTCTAGTGGATCCATGTGCTTTAGGATAATAACACACATGCAATGACATCTAGTGGATCCCTGCGGTTTATGAAAAGAACACACATGCAATTACTCTAGTATATCCATGTGGTTTAGGAAAAGAACACACATGGAATGACACTAGTGGATCCATGTGGTTTATGAAAAGAACACACATGCAATGACTCTAGTGGATCCATGTGGTTTATGAAAAGAACACACCTACAATGACATTTAGTGGATCCATGCGGTTTAGGAAAAGAACAACCTGCAATGACATCTAGTGGATCCATGTCGTTTATGAAAAGAACACACCTGCAATGACATCTAGTGGATCCATGTGGTTTATGAAAAGAACACACCTGCAATTACATGTAGTGGATCCATGTGGTTGTTGACCCACAAGTATAGGGGGTGTATCGCAGTATTTTCGAGGGAAGTTAAACCCAATTTATTGTTTCGACACAAGGGGAGCCAAAGAATATTTATAAGCCTTAACAAATGAGTTATCAATTCAGCTGCACCTAGAAACAATCTTGCTCACAGCAGTTTATCAGTAGTAACCATTTTTTAGTAGAAATAGCAAAGTAGCAACAGTAGTAATGTAAAGACAGCAGTAACAATAGCAGTAAACAGTGGGATTCGAGTGCGGTAGGCATAGGGATGGATGGACGGGCGTTGCATGGACAAGACAATTCACATAGCAATCAGAACATAGGGCAATTGCAGATAAATAAGATAAATCATCCAAGTACTAGACAATCCTAGGCATGTGTTCCATATATAGTCATACATGCTCGCAATGAGAACTTGCACAACATCTTTTGCCCTACCAGCCCGTTTGCAGTGGGGCCTCAAGGGAACTACTGGCAATTAAGGTGCTCCTCTTAATAGAGCACCGGAGCAAAGCATTAACACTCCATGAACACATGTGATCCTCACATCAAGCCATTCCCTCTGGTTATCCCGATTTCTGTCACTTCGGGGCCATTGGTTTCGGACAACAACGTGTGTATACAACTTGCATATAAGACCAAAAACAATACTATCATAATGAATCAATATCATGTTCAAATCTGAAATCATGGCACTCGGGCCCTAGTGACAAACATTAAGCACAACAAGTCGCAACAAAGTCATAAAGCACTAATAAAAGATACTAGGCACCATGCCCTAACAATCTGATGCCATTACATGAACGATCTCATCCAATCCCTACCATCCCCATAGCCTACAGTGGGGGATTACTCACTCATAGATGGGGGAAACATGGATGGTCGATGGAGAAGCGATGGTGATGACGATGGCGATGATCTCCTCTAATTCCCCATCCCGGCAGGGTGCCAGAACGGAGTTTCTGGTGCTGTTTCATGGAATCTGGTGGTGGCGGCGGAGCGGAATCTGGAAAAACGTCGAACCCCCAGAGTTTTTAGGTCAGAAGGCTTCTTATAGGCGAAGAGGTATACCGAGGGGGTGCTTGGGGCCACCACACCATGCCCTGGCGTGGCCAGGCCCAGCCCATGCCTGGGGGGTGTGGCCAGCCCCTGGCCCTCCTCCATCTTGTATTCTGGCTCCTAGAGTCTTCTACAAAAATAGGCACTTTGGCTTTTGTCCTGTCCAATTCCGAGAATATTCATTTTCTGACTTTCCTGGAACCAAAAACAGTAGAAAACAGACAGCTGGCACTATGGCTCTTGTTAATAGGTTAGTCCAAGAAATCATATGAAAAGTACTCCAAAGTGTGGACAAAACACAAGAAAGTGGACAAAACCAAGCATGGAGCATCAAAAATTATAGATACATTTGCAATGTATCAGTGGTTTATGAAAGTAACAGACATGCAATGACATCTAGTGGATCCACGTGGTTTATGAAAAGAACACACATGAAATGACATCTAGTGGATCGATGTGGTTTATGCAAAGAACACACATATAATGACTCGAGTGGATCCATGTGGATTAGGAAAAGAACACACATGCAAAGACATCTAGTGGATCCATGTGGTTCATGAAAAGAACAACAAATGCAATAAAATATAGTGGATCCATGTGGTTTAAAGAGAGAACACACATGCAATGACATCTAGTGGATCCATGTGGTTTATCAATAGAACACACATGGAATGACTAGTGGATCCATGTGATTTAGGAAAAGAACACACATGTAATGACATCTACTGGATCCATGTGGTTCATGAAAATAACACACATGCAATGAAATCTAGTGGATCGATGTGGTTTAGGAAAAGAACACACATGCAATGACTCTAGTGGATCCAAGTGGTTTAGGAAAAGAACACACATGCAATGACATCTAGTGGATCCACTTGGTTTATGAAAAGAACACGCATGCAATGACATCTAGTGGATCCATGTGGTTTATGAAAAGAACATACATGTAATGACTCTAGTGGATCCATGTGGTTTTGGAAAAGAATAGACATGCAATGACATCTAGTGGATCCATGTGGTTCATGAAAAGAACACACATGCAATGACTCTAGTGGATCCACGTGGCTTACAAAAAGAACACGCATGCAATGAAATCTAGTGGATCGATGTGGTTTAGGAAAAGAACACACATGCAATGACTCTAGTGGATCCAAGTGGTTTAGGAAAATAACACACATGCAATGACATCTTGTGGATCCACTTGGTTTATGAAAAGAACACGCATGCAATGACATCTAGTGGATCCATGTGGTTTATGAAAAGAAAACACATGGAATGACTCTAGTATATCCATGTGGTTTAGGAAAAGAACACACATGCAATGACACTTGTGGAACCATGTGGTTTATGAAAAGAACACACATGCAATTACTCTAGTGGATCCATGTGGTTTATGAAAAGAACACACCTACAATGACAAATAGTTGATCCATGCGGTTTATGAAAAGAACACACATGCAATGACTCTAGTGGATCCATGTGATTTAGGAAAAGAACACACCTGCAATGACATCTAGTGGATCCATGCGGTTTATGAAAAGAACACACATGGAATGACTATAGTGGATCCATGTGGTTTAGGAAAAGCACACACCTACAATGACATCTAGTGGATCCATGTGGTTTATGAAAATAAAAACATGCAATGACATCTAGTGGATCCATGTGGTTTATGAAAAGAACACACATCTAATGACATCAGTGGATCCATGTGGTTTAGGAAAAGAACACACATGAAATGACATCTAGTGGATCCATGTGGTTTATTAAAAGAACACCCCATGCTGGAGTGGCATCATTCCATGTGTTCTTTTACAAAACCACAATGATGCACACTGATACAAACATCCGAGTGGGTGTGGCAATGCAACATGTTTCAAACTGGTGTACAATGCATGATGGAGTTGAATCCCAGCATGTTGCTCAGGTTCCAAGACATTTTTGGACACCACATGCTGGAGTGGCATCATTGCATGTGTTCTTTTCCAAAAACACAATGATGCACACTAATACACACACATGTAATGACTCTAGTAGATCCATGTGGTTTAGGAAAAAACACACATGCAATGACATCTATTGGATCCATGTGTTTTATGAAGAGAACACACATGCAATGACATCTAGTGGATCCATGTATTTTATGAAAAGAACACACGTGCAATGACATCAGTTGATCCATGTGGTTTATGAAAAGAACACGCATGCAACAACATCTAGTGGATCCATGTGGTTTAGGAAAAGAACATACATGCAATGCCTCTAGTGGATCCATATGGTTTAGGAAAAGAACACACTTGCAATGACATGTAGTGGATCCATGTGGTTTATGAAATTAACACACATGCAATGACATCTAGTGGATCGATGTGGTTGATGAAAAGAACACAGATGGAATGACTCGAGTGGATCCATGTGCTTTAGGAAAAGAACACACATACAATGACATCTAGTGGATCCATGTGGTTCATGAAAAGAACACACATGCAATGACATCTAGTGGATCCATGTGGTTTATGAAAATAACACACATGCAATGACATTTATTGGATCCATGTGCTTTATGAATAGAAGACACATGGAATTACTAGTGGATCCATTTGGTTTAGGAAAAGGACACACATGCAATGACATCTAGTGGATCCATGTGGTTCATGAAAATAACACACATGCAATGACTCTAGTGGATCCATGTGGTTTGGGAAAAGATGCCTCCAAGGACATCTAGTGGATCCATTAGTTTTATGAAAAGAACACACTTGCAATGATATCTAGTGGATCCATGTCGTTTATGAAAAGAACACACATGCAATGACATCAGTGGATCCATGTGGTTTAGGAAAAGAACACCCATGAAATGACATCTAGTGGATCCATGTGGTTTAGAAAAAGAACACCCCATGCTGGAGTGGCATCATTCCATGTGTTCTTTTCCAAAACCACAATGATTCACACTGATACACACATCCAAGTGGATGTGCTGATGCAGCATGTTTCGAACTGGTGGTATAATGCATGATGGAGTTGAATCCTAGCATGTTGCTCAGGTTCCTGGACATGTTTGGAGACCATATGCTGGAGTGACATCATTGCATGTGTTCTTTTCCAAAACCACAATGATGCACATAATACCCACCGCCTCTATGCCAGACATAGAGCACGCCAGAGCACCGTCACTGATATCCTCGCACGAGCCGCCCTTCGAGCACAGCATGCGTGTGCCGCTCCGCATTGACCCCACCACCCCACCAGACATGCCCTTCTCCCGTCGCGCGACCCACAGCCATCATGAACCGCGTCGAGCACCACCTCTGCCGCTCAGAGCGCGAGCCACGCCCAACCGTTAGTCACCGCCCCTAGCATCGCCATTAAGCCGTAGATGACCGCCAAGGAACCACCCACCGCCCGCCTACCCAGCCCACGCCTATAGCACCATGTGTCATCGTCACCGACGAGCTCGCCGTCGCCCTCTCGGTCCCCTCATCGAGCCTATATGAGCCCTCCCTAGCACCATTTCTCCACACCATTCAGCTCCACTCTCACCAATGATCATTCCCCACCTCTAGCCGGAGCCGCTTGAGCAGCCAGTGGCCGGAATTTCACCCGAGTTGAGGAGGAGAAGCCCCCGTCGATTTCTTCCACCCCGGGGGCTGCCGCGACCTCGCCTGAGTCCGCCGTGGTCGTCTCGTTCGATCACCCCTATTGACGCACTCGCTGGAACCCCGGTATGCCCCCTATATACCCCCATCGAGCTGCTAGGGTTCCACCTCACCAGCGACCTGTCCGTCGTCGACGACAAGCCCCAACCGTAGATCTTAGTTCTAATCCTACGGTCCATGTTGCCATGTACGGATTCGCATTTAAAGAACCACTGATAGGCGGGACCCCCCTATTAGCTGTCCTCAGTGCCGCAGAGTAAAACTGGGCCGACCCGTTAGTGTTCCCGCTCTGGACCTCTAATTCAAATTTAGATTTTTCTATTTTAACTAAATCTAGTGTATGTCCACCAGTTTGAAAATCATTTCAGAAAGATCTACTGCACCAAATTTAATGATTCAAATTTTGTTAGAAAGATAATTAAAATCTCTAAATAAATTAGAGTTAGAGATCTCTCGTAGCAAAAATAACAAGACAAAAGCTTTTTCACATACAAACATTTTTCTAACATCAACCATAATAGTGGAGTTGATTCCACCTCTCAAAAATCACATTGGACAATACCTATCTGAATATGTCATAATATCAAGGTTTGCATGCAGTGACTTTGGACTAGTACCAAAATAATGCAATATATGCATTTCTAGTCACTTTAAATCATTAAATATTAAACTTAAACTTATTAAAATGTGATGCAACATTTAAATCACATTCCCATATATTAGAATATGTGGTGATGACATGTGTCCATATGATCCCATATTTTAATTGGAGATTATTAAATCTAATTAATTTCAATGAGTAGAAATTACTTTTCTCAAATAAAATAAATGAAACTAGTTCATTAAACCTTTTGATGTATGTGATGATACTAGATCATCAAATGTGTGCCTTAATGTGCTTAATAGACTAGTTAAGTATTTTTGGTGATTGTGTATCCCGTATATATTTATAGACGATAGTACCGAACAAGTCTTCGAGGAGGAGGAGTTCTACCTAGAAGAGGAGGAAGAGAATTTCAACCACTTCACCAACCAAGGCAAGCTAACACTTGCAAGTATTATACTTAGCAAGCCATCATTACATGCAAGTTAACTCAAGAAAGATGCATTAGGCATGCTTGGTTATACATGTTGACTTATACTTACCCCAAGTTTTACTTACAAGCTTTACTTTCTTTTACTTTACCAAAGTCCTTTACCTTGTTTATAGATAGCATAAAGAGTATAAAACTTGGCCTATCTAGTTAGACTTAGATGTCATTCTATGCCATGAGATTGAGATTAGCATCCCACATTAGTGAACACTCTTAACTTGGTAGTTTAGAGTTACACCAAAAGCTTGATCATTTTAGATGGGAATACTTGGTGAAAATGACTTGTGAAAACCTTGGAATGATGAGTCATTCTATTGAGACGTTTTGACATTGTTGAGAAACACAATTGGTTTATGATGATGAAAATGTTGAGGCATGAGCCTTAGCCCGTTTATAAATAAACTGATGGTTGGGTTTGGATGCGATACCATTCCAATTTTACCGTACAACCACAATACCTGAATTGGGTAAGGCTTAGCCAGAAGTTTATATGCATTAGTATTAGTTCCCTCGCGAGAGAGGTTTGAGCTTAGGCTACCTCTCGATGTTGTCCACCTATGCAGTACCCAGGATGGCAGATGGCCATGGCTGGGAGGCCAAGCTCATAGGAGAGATGCTTATACTAGAGTGTGTAAAGGAAAGGTTATGTTTGATTATCTGCATACTAAGTATGATGATTTAGGGTTATCCCTTACAGATGTATCGAATTTTATGGTGAAAGTGTACCACCTCTGCAGAGTGTCAAACTATTCGAATAGCCACGTCCGCGGTTATGGACAGTTGGAGTGGCCATACTGTTCCGTTGTGAGATGTTTTCAAAATGACTTATGCAATGAATTGTGACCTGACTTGACCACAACATGGTTGTGACTATGAAAACTAAGTCCCCACTTAGGTGATTTCAAACTTTATTTTATCTTTCTTTGTTTCTGAACTCAACTTAGGTTTCTGATACATTGCAAATGTATCTATAATTTTTGATGTTCCATGCTTGGTTTTATCTACTTTCTTATGTTTTGTTCGAACTTTGGAGTACTTTTCATATGATTTCTTGGACTAACCTATTAACAAGATGCCACAGTGCCACTTGCCTGTTTTCTGCTGTTTTTGGTTCCAGGAAAGTCAGAAAATGAATATTCTTGGAATTGGACCGGAGAAAAGCCAAAGTTGTTATTTTCCCGGAAGACTCATGGAGCCATAAGGTGAGCAGAGAGGGGACATAGGGTGGCCACACCACCCCTAGGCACGGGTCCCGCTTGGCCACGCCAGGGCATGGTGTGGGCCCCCTGGCCGGCCACCGACCTTGCCTCTTTCACCTATATATCTCCCCCGAGGCAAAAACCCTAAGTCGTCAATCAACAATCCACAAAAAGTTCCGCAGCGCCACCACCACCGAAGAGGAGATTCGAGGACAAAAAGTCTCTGTTCCGGCACACTGCCGGGATGGGGAAGTGCCCCTGGAGCCATCTCCATCGATGTTCACTACCATCTCCATCGCCGTTGCTGATTCCCATGATGATGGAGTAGTTCTTCCTCGAGGCTAAGGGTTCTACCGGTAGCTATGTGTTCTTCTCTCTCTATGCATGATCATATTGTGATCATGAGCTTTGTAATCAAGTAGATCTACCTTGCTACTCAAGTGCTTTAGTAGATCTCTGGCTCTCCCCATGTGTGTGAAGTTTATAGTGTGCACACCATGGTGACACTTAGGCTAGAGATTTCAAATACTTGTTATGAGTTATATTTGGAGTTGGATGTCTCGATGAAATTGTGGTGTTTGTTGGAACCATCTAGTGCTCAAGGTGACAGTGTGGGGTTTTCTAGATGGTAAAGGCTTACTTTGAGGTGTGCTGTTATAGCCCTACCATGGATTAGAGTGTCCAACCGGAGAGTAGTTAAGAGTAGTATCATAAAGAGAAGATATTTATATGAGAGTGTTCACTAGCGAAAGTATGATACCTAGGCCTTGTTTCTAAGCATTGATACACCTTTTGCAATTAGATCTGTTACATGTTTGCTTGCTTCCATCTTTATTTCAGATTGCCTTTAGTCTTTTCCCACGTCAACCACACGCCAGCAAGCTATTTTCTATCACCTTTACCACTTACAATTATCCATACCACTTGTATTTCACTATCTCTTCGCCGAACTATTGCACCTATACACCTAACAAGTGTATTGAGTGTGTTGGGGACACAAAATACTTCTTGTATCTTGATTGCAGGGTTGCTTGAGAGGGAATACCTTTGACCACTTCTTCCCTGAGTTCAATAAACCTTGGGTGATCCACTTAAGGGAAAACTTTTTGCTGTTCTACAAACCTCTACACTTGGAGGCCCAACAACTGTCTACAAGAATAGAAGTGCATAGACATCAGTTTCAAACTTAACATTAAAAATAAACTTAGAGTTAGCATTCCTACTAGAACTACATTACTTGTTAATGATAGTTTGCAAGTACTTAAAGAGTACTCATGGCTTTTATCCCTGGCTATTCCCGTGGCCAGACTATCAGGACGACTACCAAGAGGAAGGACAGCAGGACGGCTATGACAACTAGGATCATCTCCCATTGTCAGCATTGCCTGTGACACTGAAGATGGACCCCACCGCTACGCTATTTATTCCGCTACTTGTTTGTATTAAGACTGGATCATGAGATCCTTTATTTGTGTAAGACCTTATTATGGTTTGTAATGGATGATGTACTGTGATATCCAATCTGTTATGTCTCGCAAAAATGGTAATCTTGGGATTGTGATGTATGGCATAACAGGCATCTGGGATAAAAAATCCGGGTGTTGACAAGTTGGTATCAGAGCCATCCTGACCATAGGAGACCCTAGTTAGAATGAACGTCCAAACAAAAACTTAGTTTCCAAAAACCAAAGTGAGTATTTATGAAAACTTATTTCCTCTCTTATCCTTGGGATTCTTTCTCTCAAAAATATACATGTTCCTAAAAACTCTTACATTACTACCTAAAATTTTTACACACCTGATCACTTCACTAAATTTCTCATCCTAAATTCTTATAGATGAAAGTTCAGTACAGCAAGTTCTACCAGTTGGGCAACGGAGGCCAACTGATCTTCGAGAGGGATCTTGATGCACCGTCTAAGTACTTGGAGCGTCCGCATCCATAATTCCTTGGAGCTCAACTCAATGGACCCCCAGGAGGAGATTTGCAATGGCTAGTAGTTTCTGATCTTCGAGGAATGTTAGAGGCACCAATGTCCGAGAGGATTCAGTTCACCGTGAGAGAGAAAAAATGGCTAGATGGATTAGCCAGGGCAATGCATGAAGCTCTCACTTGTCTTTGCGCCCAGAATGTCAACTTGATCCAAGGAACCCGCTTTGCTCATTATGCAAGGCGTGATTCTATGGGAATGCCTTTGGAGATGCCAAGTCACCCAGAGTTGAAGCGTCAAGTGGAGAACCTCGACTTCCTACTGTACGACAGACAGAAGGAATTGGACAATGCTAGAGAATTCGCTAGTCACAACCTTGCCATTGTCGCCCAGAAGGCCCAGTCTTTCTCACTGCTAGTCAAGGATCATCAATCACTTCGTCATCAACGGGCAAAGAAGGATCACACCATCGACCGTCTTCGCAAGAAGGTGGCCGACCTCGGGAAGACCATCAAGGAGCAAGAAGGTCAGCTTGAAGCAAAAGAATAAGAGGAGGAAGGTGAATACATCCAAGGGGATATTGACTCATACCTCATCAATGATGATGACTACCTAGAGGATGATGCCATGGACTTCTACACCGACGATGATGACTCCGACTTCATCGATGATGAGTAGATGCACTAGAGCACTATCGTAGGAGTGAGAAGTATTAGTCCCATTGTATCTTTGCTTGCAGAATGGTGCTTAAAACCATTTGTTTTCCTTTTGTTGTGGTGTGTGTGAGTTTGTACCATGTGCTTGCTTGAATGAATGAAAAGAAGTTAGTTTGTAAAACCTGAGTCAAAAGCAAAGTTTTAGCTTTGAAACCAAAACCATGAACCTTAGAACTTTCCCTCTTACCCCATTATCTATCTCAATCTTCAGATGACTCGTGGAAACCAAGGAGGGAGCAACTCATCGCAGGACCCAATGCTGGAAATTCTGCAGATGCTCATTACAGACCGTGAAGCTAGTACGCCAGAGCACCAAGCAAATCCAGACAGAAGAGTTATCTTGATGAGACAAGGAGAGACCTGACTTTAAATGTTGGAGATTTTGTGTATCTCAAAGTTTTTCCATTGAAGGGAACACAACGTTTTAGCCTGAAAGGAAAGTTAGCCCCCAGATATATCAGACCCTTCAAGATTCTGAATCCTCGAGGAGAAGTATCATATCAACTGGAACTGCCTGAAGAGATGTCTGCCATTCACAATGTGTTCCATATATCGTTACTTCGCAAATGCTTAGAAGTGCCAGAGAAGAGAGAAGTTTTCAAGAACATCGATCACCGAGTCGTGGATATCAACAAGGATCTGACGTACATGAAGTGCCCATCCGTATCCTGGAGGAACCATACAGAACCATTAGGACCCGGAGTATCAAATTTCTCAAGATCCAATGGAGCAACCATACCGAAGAAGAAGCCACTTGGGAGCGAGAAGATTACCTTAGGATTGAGTTCCCAGATCTCTTTAGTTCCTAGTTTTCTTTCTTAAAATCTAGGGACGAGATTTTGTTTAAGGGGGAAGGTTTGTAACATCCCAAAACTTTAATCAAGGTTAATCAAGATTCAAATCACCCAATTTTGGGTTAACAAAAACTTTTTCTCATTTAATTAATTAAGCATGCATATGTGTGTGCATTAATGTGGAATTGTTTTGCATTACCATGATTGTTTGTTCTATTGGTTGTAAAATGATTCTAAGATGAATGCCACATCATCTAGATCATTCCCAAACAAAATCCAAAGAAAAAGAAATCAAATAGAATTAATAAATGGAAATGGTCACTTTTGCCATTCTAATCAACTAGGCCACTTTGGGTGTTCCTAGCACTCAATTTCAAACAGAAACAATTATGGATCTTTGCACCCCTTCCTAGTAAAAGTAAAGATGTACCAAGGCCACAGACAACGCCGCGCTAATCCAGCACTACTAGCTCCGCCAAACCCTACCGCAATCCCCTGTCCCTTCCCCGAGCACAGCCAACCCCTAGACCACCTCCCATCGCTTGCGGCCACCGCCTCAGCGCCAGACACAGAGCGCGCCAAAGCGCCGTCATGACAGCCTCGCACGAGCCGCCCCTCGACCACAGCCCACTTGCGCCGCTCCGCATTGACCCTAGCACCCTGCCAAACACGCCCTTCTCCCGCTGGGCGACCCACAGCCGCTATGAACTGCGTCGAGCACCGCCTCTACCGCTCAGAGCACGAGACGCGCCCGAACGTTAGCCACCACCCCTAGCGTCACCATTAAGCCGTAACTGACCGCCAGGTAACCGCCGACTGTCCGCCTACCCAGCCCACGCTTATAGCACCTTGTGTCATCGTCACTGACAAGCTCGTCGTCGCCCTCTCGGTCCCCTCATCGAGCCTATATAAGGAGCCGTCCCCAGCACCATTTCTCCACACCATTCAGCTCCCCTCTCACCACTGATCATTCCCCACCTCTAGCCGAAGCCGCTCAAGCATCCAGTCACCAGAATTTCACCAGAGTTAGCCGCGGCAGAGGAGGAGAAGCCCCCGTCGATATCGTCCACCCTCAGAGTTGCCGCGACCTCTCCGGAGTCTGCCGTCGTCGTCTCGTTCGATCGCCCCCATCGCCGCACTCGCTGGAGCCCTGGTAAGCCCCCACTGTACCCTCGCCGAGCCGCTAGTGTTCCACCTCGCCCGCGACCTGTCCGTGGTCGACGACAAGCCCCGGCCGTAGATCTTAGTTCTAATCATACAGTCCATGTTTCCCCTTACCGCTTCGCGTTTAAATAACCACTAACAGGCGGGACCCCCCTGTCAGCTATCCTCAGCGCCGCGGAGTAAAACCGGCCCGTTAGTGTTCCCGCGCTGGCCCTCTAATTCAAATTTAGATTTTTCTATTTTAACTAAATCTAGTTTCTGTCCACTAGTTTGAAAATCATTTCAGAAAGATCTACTGAACCAAATTTAATGATTCAAATTTTGTTAGAAATATATTTAAAATCTCTATCCTAGCCTGCTGGATTTAAATCAATTAGAGTTAGAGATCTCTCCTAGCAAAAATAACAAGACAAAAGCTTTTTCACATTCAAACATTATTCTAACATCAACCATGATAGCTTTGGAGTTGATTCCACCTCTCAAAAATCACATTTGACAATACCTGTCGAATATGTAACAATATCAAGGTTTGCATGCAGTGACTTTGGACTAGTACCAAAATAATGCTATATAGGCATTTCTAGTCACTTTAAATCATTAAATACTAAACTTAAACTTTAAAATATGATCCAACATTTAATTCACATTCCCATGTATTAGAATATGCGGTGATGACATGTGTCCATATGATCCCATATTTTAATTGGAGAATATTAAATCTAATTAATTTCAATGAGTAGAAATTACTTTTCTCAAATAAAATAAATGAAACTAGTTCATTAAACCTTGTGATGTATGTGATGATACTAGATCATCAAATGTGTGCCTTAGTGTCCTAAATATACTAGTTAAGTATTGTTTGGTGATTGTGTATCCCGTATGTATTTATAAACGATACTACCGAACAAGTCTTCGAGGAGGAGGAGTTCTACCAAGAAGAGGAGGAAGAGAATTTCAACCACTTCACCAACCAAGGAAAGCTAACACTTGCAAGTATTATACTTTGCAAGCCATCATTAGATGCAAGTTAACTCAAGCAAGATGCATTAGGCATGCTTGGCTATACATGTTGACTTATACTTACCCCATGTTTTACTTACAAGCTTTACTTTCTTTTACTTTACCAAAGTCCTTTACCTTGTTTATAGATAGCATAAAGAGTATAAAACTTGGCCTATATAGTTAGACTTAGATGTCATTCTATGGCATGATATTGAGATTAGCATCCCACATTAGTGAACACTCTTAACTTGGTAGTTTAGAGTTACACCAAAAGCTTGATCACTTTAGATGGGAATACTTGGTCAAAATGACTTGTGAAAACCTTGGAATGATGAGTCATTCTATTGAGATGTTTTGACATGTGTTGAGAAACACAATTGGTTTATGATGATGAAAATGTTGAGGCATGAACCTTAGCCCTTTTATAAAAAACTGATGGTTGGGTTCGGATGCGATACCATTCCAATTTTACCGTACAACCACAATACCTGAACTGGGTAAGGCTTAGCCGGAAGTTTATATGCATTAGTATTAGTTCCCTCGCGGGAGAGGTTTTAGCTGAGGCTACCTCTCGATGTTGTCCACCTATGCAGTGCCCAGGATGGCAGATGGACAAGGCTGGGAGGCCAAGCTCATAGGAGAGGTGCTTATACTAGAGTGTGTAAAGTAAATGTTATGTTTGTTTATCTGCATACTCAGTATGATGATTCAGGGTTATCCTTGATAGATGTATCGAATTTTGTGGTGAACGTGTACCACCTCTGTAGAGTGTTAAACTATTCGAATATTCGCGTCCTCTACAGAGTGTCAAACTTAAAGAGTACTCATGGCTTTTATCCCTGGCTATTCCCGTGCCTAGACTATGAGGAGGACTACCAAGAGGAAGGACAGCAGGACAGCCATGACAACTAGGATCATCTCCCATCGTCAGCATTGCATGTGACACTGAAGATGGACCCCACCGCTACGCTATTTATTTCGTTACTTGTTTGTACTAAGACTAGATCATGAGATCCTTTATTTGTGTAAGACCTTATTATGGTTTGTAATGGATGATGTACTGTGATATCCAATCTATTATGTCTCGCAAAAATGATAATCCTGGGATTGCGATGTATGGCATAACAGGCATCTGGGATTAAAAATCCGGGTGTTGACCGAAGAAGAATCAGATATAGCACAGTAACTCAAGTTGAAGAGGCCAACTTAAATTCTCTTAAGGGGGTTAACTTGAAAAGCTTACCCATAGTGAAGAAGAGCTACACGGGACAAGAAGATATCATACGCCTATTTGCTAGCCATTCCGAATCTCGAGGACGAGATTTATCATAAGGGGTTACTCTGTCAGATCCCAAATTTTAAAAATTGGGACTAGAATTTTTTTGCATTTGCATGTCATTCATGATCATTGCATTGCATATTGGCATCATAAAAAGTTCTCAAATGAAAATAAAGATCTAGAAGCCTAAATTATATATGCCACTTTACTCCTAAAGGGAATTAAATAGGACCTATCAAAACCATTATTGCTAAGACAGAAAACATTGCTAAATAATAGATAATTCTGATCCACTTGAATTTAGAAAATTTTAGAAACTAATTTGAGTTCATTTGGAATTCATATGAGGAAGCTATGAGGGAAAGAAGTAAATAGAAAATGGAAAAAGAACAAAAAAATAAACTAACCTAACCTACCCGGCACCTAGCCCGCGACCAGCCCACCGAGCCGCCGCTACCTGCCGCTCACCCTACCTCAGCGCGCAGCGCGGAGCCACCGCTGCTCGGGCCGGACAATCACACCCTGACAGCAGCCACGCCCGCGACCCCGCCGCTCTCTCCCGCTGCCGGGTGGGCCCCGCCCCGTCGTCTCCTTCCCAGCGCACCAGGAGACCCTGACGAACACGATCGGTTGCGATCGAATCCCCCCAAATCCGCATGATTTGTTCGGATTTTCCCCCTAGAGCACGCAATAAATACTCCTGCATCTCTTCCTTCCTCCCTTTTCGTTTTTTGTGAACCCTAGCCCCACCTGAGCTTTTCCGATCTCGCTGTGCCACCGAACGCCGGAGTTCCAGGTTGCCACTGATACCGTCGTCCTCGACCCCTCCCTTCCTTCTATTCCTCTTCCTCGTGTTCCACCCTCTTGTAGGATCTCTAGAACACCCTCACCGTGTCGCCGGAGCTGCACGGACGACCGCCGTCTCCAGTCAATCCCTAGCACCACCCCAAGAAGCAAACATCTACGCCAGTCACACCTCTGTCTTCACTGCACCGCTCTGCACCTCGTCCACACTATTCCCGAGCTCGAAGACCACTAGAGGGCTGCCGATGGCCACCATATGATCAGCCGCCTCCGTCCATCATTGTCTCGACCGTCGGCCAGCCAACACCAGCTCGCCACTGTCACCATGCCCCGTTTGATCAAATCCCAACGGCCAGGATCGATGGAGCGCCTCCGAGCCGAGCCAAGCTGTGTAGCTGAAGCTGAACTGGGACTCAAGCCAAGCCGAACCTGAGCCGCTATCCTAGCATAGTTTGATCCAGATCCAGTGGTCAGAAACACATCACCTAAATGAAGGGGTAAGAACCAGTGAAATCACGCCACATCACCGCTATGTCTCTGTCTATTTGTAAATTGATTTAAAAAGACAGAAATGCATTAAACCTTGTAAAATTCATAGGAAATTATTTATAAGTCCAAAATTGACAAATAATATACCGTTGGATTCATAAAAATATGAATAATATTAATACAAGATTATATACAAATTTTACAACATATATAGTAATTTAAATAGTTTAATGACCTTTTTAGAGTAAATAAATCATAACAAATTATCTATAGGTCAGAAAATACAAATAAGATGTCTATGGTTTTGTAATGATATGGAGGACATTATTATGGCATTATATATATTTTTGTGTCGAATATAATACTTAAAAATTCTTAATCGGTATTTAAATCTTAGGATTTAAACATTCTTAATCAGTATTTAAATGATTAAACATTCTTAATCAGTATTTAAATCATAGGAAAATATTCAGACCTGCAAATTGAGTGAATCCAATTGGTACGGGTTTGTCTCAGTAATACTCATTTATTTCACAAATTATTTGGAACTGTGTTAACAGAAAAGTTGGTAGAAAGCTATAAACTCAATTACAATAGTAATTAAATCATAAAACAATATCTATAAATGATTTTTAGGTGATTCCAATAGCTACTGGTTCTAAATTGAATTACCTGTCCATTACTATTTATTTCACAATTTAATTCGACAAAAACATCAGAACATTAGATAAAGTGATTTAAACCCTACTAAATCAATATATATCTATTAATAATTTGTCCTATGCATTAAATACTTTTCCTTATGCATCATGAGACATATTAATGTTCCGAGAACTAAAAAAACATTGTGACCTATTAAATCATCATGGATGCATTTATTCATCATAGTTTTATTGTATTGTGCATAATTGCAATGTTTTGAATGGTATGTTTGTTGTGTCCTGCTTCAAACGCTAGATTGCGAGGAGTGCAACTATTATGATTGTGACAAGTGCAACCTTTTATATTGTGAGGATTATCTGAACAACTACATCTACAACAAAGGAAAGTAGAGCTATCATAAATGTCCTACTATTTTTCCTATGCATGTAGTATGTTTAAGTAATGATGCATGTGTAGGATTTTTTTTTCTACTATGCTATGCTATGACACCCATGCATGATTGCCGTATCTCTGTGACTACATTTCCTTTGAGCCATCGTATTGTAGTCGCTTAGCCATGCTTATTAGATGCACAATGGGAATTCATGATTGATTCTATTATAGAAAGATATGTTTTGATATAATAAAAACAACTGGAAAGTAATGAATCTCATGGGTGTGATGGGATTGATATTTTTGGTGGTTTCAATGCGGAAAGGAACCCAGGACACTGAGATTGGACAGGTTTCTCATGTAGTAGCATCCATTATAGCCGCATGTCATTATTTTTCTTGACTAAGTAGGTTGTAGGAACCTGACCCGACGTGACCAGCAGATGTAGGGGATGTAGGTTGGTATGGGTCTATCCTGAGGGCTCAGTGTTCTACTTCTAAAAGGTTTCCTCTTGGTTTTCTCCCTACCATGGCACAAAATGAGTAGTATTACGAGCGGGTTAACTGGGTCGTGCGGGTAAAGTGTACAACCCCTGCAGGGTGTCTAAACTAAGTACTTAGCCATGTCCCCGGTTATGGACACCTGTGAGCAACTAGGCCTGGAACTGTTTGGAAGATCTCACTCATCCCAATTTCTCAATTACTAAAACTTGATGGGTGAACATGGGTTTAGGAGCATACAGAGCTAAACTATCTTGTTTCTATATGGGTTTATGCTGGTATGTCCTTATAAGAATTGTTTTAAAAGAAAGAAAAGTATATTAAAAGTAGGAGAAAAGTTATATTGCTTTTATGCAAATGAGCCTCGCTCCACCTAGCCAAATATGCATGTAATTGATAGGTTCAATTATACATCCACAAACTAGTCCTACTTGCCAATATATTCAAATTATTGGCCATTCGTGGCTACAAGCTTTCATGTTGCAGGTTATTCTATTTCCGAGTGATCGTTCATAGGTCGCGAGACTCCACTCAACAATTGTTCGCCTATGGCCCATTTGAAGGATGGAGATCTACCTTGTTATCGTTTTCCGCTGTGTACTTGGATAATGTAATGTAAATTCTGGATCATGTTCATTGTATTTATGATGCACAGTTATATTTGATATAATATAGTACTGTGTGTGCTAGTGAACCGATCTAGTGATTAGCACTATACACAGGAACTCATCCTTATCAGGAGAGGGTGTTACAAGATGGTATTAGAGATGTGTGTTCACTGTAGGCTCGTGACATAGGAATGGAATAGGAAAACCATGTGAATTATAAAGACTATTTCATTATATCTATTCTCATCTTACACTTCTTTCTAGTATCTTCTTATCACTTCAATTCTCATACTCTCCTCATTGAAATCATAGAAGGAAGACACTTGCTATGGATGAACTCGTAATTTTATACTTATTAGATTCTTGTAATTCTTGATCTTTCTTTTCGAATCTTATCTTGTTCAAACTTGAGGATGAACACTTGTGCGAGGAAGCACAAGATAAATAATAGTTAGATGATGTCCACCATATAGTTTCGATAGGATTTCCGTTAGATCTAGCTATTGTTCATTGCAATAACTTGTGTGATAGCTGGTTTATTGTGTTTGGATTGTGCTATTTTCTACCTCAAAGTTTCAGAATATTTTCGAGAGATTTTATAATATGTTAATGAAGATTTTGATTAAAAATTTGTGGTATTACTGCTGCAGTTTTCTGCCTGACCAGTTGTACTGCGCGATTTTTCATGTCTTACTGGTAATTCTGATTACCCTCATATTTTAGGATCTGGTTCGTACTTTTCTATAATGCAATCACAAAAATTGGCTAAAATTCCTGATGAGTTTACTTTCCCAGAAAAATTCGTGAACACTGCTGTTGTTTCAGGACAGATTCTATCCATTGCTTTCAAGATTGTAGGTTCACCCCCAAACGAATTGTAATCAAATTAAAACTATTTTGTGGATGGTATGCCACTAAAAAATAACTTCTAGAACATAAATAAAACTATTTTGGCTTGAGTGTTGTTTGTAATGATTGATTTCTTGTGTGCCAATTGATTGTTTTATATAGTTAGTATGGGTAGTAATACTTCTCTTAGTCATATTCTATCTATACTCATCTATGCTATCCCAAACAGATACCGCCTCGTCTTCAACCCACTGAGATGGAGAAGTTGATAGCAGCACAGGCGCAGCTAGCGCAAGTGGTGGCTCAGTTCATAGCAAACAACAACAATAACAATGGGAACAATGACAATGGCAACAACAACCCACCCCAAGTGGATGCACTCACTAGGTTCCTGAAACTGAGGCCTGCAAAATTCTCAAGCGCACCTGAGCCAATGATAGCACTTGATTGGCTACGCTCTGTGAATAAGGACTTAGTAACGGTTGGATGCACTGACGAAGAGAAAGTGAGGTTTGTTTCTCACCTATTTGAAGGACAAGCAGCTACTTGGTGGGATACTTTCCAAATTTCCCACCCTACTAATACTGTCACTTGGGAGATATTTGAGGAAGGATTCAAGACCAACCATGTCTTGTCTGGAGTTATGAGCCTGAAGAGAAGGGAATTCTGTGACCTGCATCAGAACAATCGCATAGTGCTGAAGTACATAGAAGAATTCACCAACCTATCTCGTTATGCCCTAGAGGATGTTCACACTGACGATAAAAGGAAAGAGAGATTTTTAGATGGACTAAGTGATGAGCTCTCTGTTCAGCTGTCAGTAGTTTACTCTCCCACTTTACAAGATCTGATGGACAAAGCTAGAATTCTTGAAGACAAGCGGAATCAAGTTGAGAAGCGTAAGAGGAAGCACAAGAACAACTACAACTCAGGATCATGTCGTAGGATCTGTACATTCCATGATGGGAATAGAGGTTCTGAATATCACATGCAAGAAGGCAATGGATACAATAGCCATGATGCTAATGGACGTCAGCACCGCGAAGGGAATGGACACCACCATAATGTCCACATGAGTCGCAATAACCGCAACTCTGAAAGATGGAATGATCATAACCATGGAGCCAATAATGGTGAAGCCCACGACACCAATCTCGTTAGGAAAGACATAAGCAAGGTTGTATGTTTCAAATGCAAACAAAAGGGACACTATTCAAGAGACTGCCCTGAGAAGAAGAAGAACAAGTTTGATGGCTACAAGCCAAACCCATTTCAGAAGGGACATGTTAACCTTGTTAATGCGGAGGAAGTCCTAAGGGAACCTAATGTCGTGATTGGTACATTCCGGCTGAATACCTTTCCAGCACTCGTTCTATTTGATGCTGGAGCATCACATTCGTTCATATCAAGGGAATTTGTGGATAGAAACAGAATTCCAACTAAAACCATTAACAAGCCCATCAAAATAAGTTATCCTAATGGAGAAGTGGTAGCAGCCTTCGGTTGTCATCAATTGAACCTAAAGATTGGAGCATACAACTTTCCCGCCAGCTTGAATGTTTTGGAATCACAAGGCTTGAATGTAACTCTGGGCAAGGATTGGATGTCTAAGTATGAAGGCCATATAGATCTTGCACGACGAGCAATTTCACTCACAACCCCGGAGGGAAGAAGAATCAATATAGCACAGTAACTGAAGTTGGAGAGGCCAACATAAATTATCTTAAGGGGGTTAGCTAGGTAAGCTTACCCATAGTGCAGAAGAGCTACACAGGACAAGAAGATATCATACACCTATTTGCTAGCCATTCTGAATCTCGAGGACGAGATTTATCTTAAGGGGGTTAGTCCATCACATCCCAAATTTTAGAAAATTGGGACTAGATTGTTTTTACATTTGCATGTCATTCATGATCATTGCATTGCATATTGGCATCATAAAAAAGTTCTCAAATGAAAATAAAGATCTAGATCCCTAAATTATATATGCCACTTTACTCCTAAAGGGAATGAAATTGGATCTATTAAAACCATTATTGCTAAGATAGAAAACATTGCTAAATAATAGATAATTATGATCCACTTGAATTTAGAAAATTTTAGAAACTAATTTGAGTTCATTTGGAATTCATATGAGGAAGATATGAGGGAAATAAGTAAATAGAAAATGGAAAAAGAACAAAAAATAATAAACTAACCTAACCTACCGGCACCCTGCTTGATTGCCCAAAATATATCGAGCTCGTTGGGGAACCCCAAGAGGAAGGTATGATGAGCACATCAACAAGTTTTCGCTCAGTTATGAAACCAAGGTTATCAATCCAGTAGGGGTAACAAAACATCTCCAAGGTGTTGCTAGCTGAACTTTGGCAAGGCGCACAACCAGTGCCAGCAGCAACATGGAAACTTGCACAACACAACCACATAACTTTGCCCCCAACTTGCGATGAGGTTGTCAATCTCACCGGTTTCGCTAAAAACAAAGGATTAAATGTATTGAATGGAAGGAAGTAATAGTTTGCAGAAAGTAAACACAAAGCAGTAAACAGTTTGTAGATTGTATGTAAAAGAAAGGACCAGGGTCCATAGTTCACCAGAGGTGGCTCTCCTTGAGATAGATAACATGATGGGTGAACAAATTACAGCGGGGAAATTAACAAACGTCGAGAAAGCAATACATGCATATACTAATCATCTTGACTCCTTTGGATCTTGATTGGGCATTACAACATTATACATAGACCGCCATCCAACTGCATCTATGACTAATAATCCACCTTCAGGTTCTCATCCGAACCCCCTCCAGTATTAAGTTGCAAGCAACAGATTATTTCATTACGAATTGTGTGTAAAGTAAACAATACGATTGTTCTATCAACAAAGGATTGTTGTTTTCTCCCTAGTAGCAACAGCACATCTAGTACCTTAGAGATTTATGTCACTTCCCTAGATTACCAGAGGCATGAACCCACTATCGAGCATAAATACTAACTCTTGGAGTTGCTAGCATCTACTTGGCCAATATAGCTACTAAAAACGGAAATCATGCAAGATCACAAATAACAAAGACATGATAGAATCAATAATCAATGTGAAATAGCATCTCAATATCCATCGGATCCCCGCAAACACAACATGTATGGATTACAAATAGATGATCTTGATCATGAATGGAGCTCACACGATCTAGACATGAAAGCACAAAGGAGGAGAACAAGCCATCTAGCTACTACATGGACCAGTAGCCCAGAGAAGAACTACTCACGCATCACACCGGAGGCTTGCATGATGATGAAGAAGGCCTCCAGGATGAATTCGCCTCTCCGGCAGGGTGCCGGGAAGAGCTTCAGATCCCTCCCGATCTAGGGATGGAGATGACAGTGGCTATAGACTCTTTCGTGGATTTTCTATCGGGTCCTTAGGGTTTTGGTATCGGAGGCATCTTATAGGCGGACGGAGAGGCTGAGGCGGTGCTAGGGTCGGCCAGACCACCCCCTGGCCCTTCTCCGTCGTATTCTGGCATCAGATGTCTTCTAAAAAAAGGCACTTTGGCTTTTGTCTCGTCCAATTCTGAGAATATTCATTTCTGACTTTCCTGGAACCAAAAACAGCAGAAAATAGGCAGCTGGCACTATGGCTCTTATTAATAGGTTAGTCCAAGAAATCATATGAAAAGTACTCCAAAGTGTGGACAAAACACAAGAAACTAGATAAATCCAAGCATGGAACATCAAAAATTATGGATACGTTAGCAACGTATCAACATCCCCAAGCTTAACTCCTGCTCGTCCTCGAGTAGGCAAGTAATAAAAAGAAAGAATAATTTTTGAGGTGACATGCACCTTCATAAACTTGATCAAAGTATTTGTAAAACATTCAAGGCTGGGATCATAGTAGTTCAATCATAACATGAAAGACAAAGTTCTAGCAGTAACAAAAGATTCATGAATAACAATGCTTTGCAAGGAGTTTGTTTCACATAAAGAAAACATAGCATAGTGGCATTCAACTTGTCCCTCATTGAGTAGCAAACATAAATGCACAGGACACATTCAAAGTTCATAAGAGTGACTAGATACAAATAGTTTAAAACAAGCAATGTCAAAGTTATGCATCAATCAACAAGTCTTGGGACAATGCACATAGAACTAAGAATGGCCACTATGCTCTCAAAATAGGTGCATAAAGATAGAAGTTGCAGACTCAACATAAAAGTAAAAGAAAGGCCTTCATAGAAGGAAGTAGGGATTCAAGTCTCATAAAGAGCTTCCAAAAATTATGGTACTTGTTAGCTTTCGGCTCTCATTGCCCCTATCATAAGCATCTTTAAGGTGATGAAGGTTAAAGTGAAACAACTAAGAGGATATGCTTGACAAGTTATAAACTGAAATATCATGCCCCTTACTTACGAAGACCGAACCTCATGCTACTCAACTTTAGTCATGAGTAAGCTCTTGTCATTGTAAGTACATATGTATCATAAAGAACCGCCAACGGGGTATCCCTTGCACATGATACAGGAGCTATCCCATAATCAAAATGACAAGGCAAGCAGACAATGAGCATCTCAGCGATCTTTTTATTTGCTCTTTGCATAGGTTTTTATTGAGGATGCTTCATAGAGTCCTCATTATGGTGATGCTGCAAGTTTCCACCATGATTGGTCATGGCTTAGGCTAGCGGCCCAGGCGTTTCTCTAACACACATACAAACTCCATGATCTTACAAGTTCCACTTTTATTTCACACCGCCGGGATCCATAAGCAAAAGAACATGATATCAACGGGGTACAAAGTACAAGTGCAAACTTGAAAGCGTTCCCCATGATACATGGTTCTGCTAATTTCAACTTATAAAGCGCAAGCATATACGCAACAAAGAAGGACCCAATGGTTCAAGTTTATTAAATGCAGGAAAAGTAAAGTGTGCCATCAAGTTCGTGAGAGCTTTAATCACTAGTTTTCTCATAACAATTTTAATTTGGAAGGTAAACAAAAACATGAATATACTTGGAATAGCATAAGCTAGTAGGTAGATATGGTAGACTCTTTGGAATAACTTGGTTTAAGGAGTTGGATGCATGAGTGGAACTCATACTTGGTTGTGGAGGCTAGCAAAAGACTGGGAGTGACAAACTAAGAGAGAAATAATGGCCATAATCATGCAGAGCAACAAAACATTATTGATAAAAGCATAAAGTGATACTACAAATTGAAAACTAAAGGATCATAAAGGCTATGGTGACTTGAGATAGTCAAAACATGGTGTGAGCATGCGCCAAGTCAACCCAAATAAAGCATCAAAGGAGAATACCACTATACTATGCTTTAATATGCTAAAACAATGCATGATTCATCCAAGGAACATTAAGCAATCTCAATTGTTTATAACAAGTCATTCTATAGAAAAGAATACTAAGCATAAATCCAAAACAATATCAAGCATGGCATGACAAAGTATAGACCACAGTCAAAAACAAGCTTTTTTACCACTTAAGCATGAGCTTTCCTACTCTTTTCCAAACCAAACCAAATTATTTGAAAACCAATGTATGAAAGAGGGGGTCCAACCAATTTATTCAGCAAACTAATCAAACAAAGCAAACGAAAAATCAAAACAAAATCGAAAAAGAAGACGCTCCAAGAACAACACAACTGTGCATGAAACAATAAAAATGAAGCATCTGGAAGAAACTTGAGATTTTTATTGATGAAGAGGGGGATGCCTTGGGGACGGGGAGTTATTAGCAACATTAGTGCACACAATCTTCCTTCATACAAAACTCCACACAATCTTTATTAGCAACATTAGTGCACTCAAGATAATAAGTCTTAAGGTTCAGTTATAATACCAATAAACTTCCATTAAAAAACTATCTACTGTAGCACTTCCCTCAAAAAGCTCAATTCCCCAATAGAACTCAAAAAGGAACCAATAAGAAGAAAATGCAGAAAAATGTTAGAAATCTGTCAAAACAAACTAGCAGGTAAGGACGATTTTTTTCTAAGACCTTCTGTTGCTCAAATCAAAAAGTGTTGAACTAATGAAAGTTATATAACAACCTAGGGCAGAAGCACAAAAATTCACACCTCAAAAGGACGTACAGAGATTATACACGAAATTTTACGGTGAAGCACAAAAATCTGTTTCGGGACAGCAACTTTCCCAATCATTACTTCTCTCACATTAGAGGTTACTCTTGGCACAAAAAGCAAATAAAAAGGATAAGTAGCGGTTATTACTGAACTAATAACTTCCAATACTCATCTAAAACTTTGGGTTATCTCCCAATAAGTACTTTTCTTTAACTCCTTTAAGTTAGGCATAAGAAACAAGAAAAAGGATCAAGTGTTCTCAAATGAAGAAGCATTAAAACCAAATTTCTTGCCCTTAACTATCGTACTTTTATTCTTAACCTTGGGAAAAATATGATTGTTTGGGAGAGAAGAAAGGTGCATGGTCCCCTTTCCCACATCTATTATTGCTCCAAGGAGTTCTAATAGGGACCTTCAGAGTGGAATTTGTCCTTTTCCTGCACATTCAATAACAAGAGAATCACTAGAAATCATTTTCCCAAGGATCTTCGTAAACACTCCTTCAGCTATTCCAATAGGTAATATGGTAGCATTATTAGCAAGACATATTTCATTTCCTCCTTTAGTAAGCCCCCAAAGATTCAAAGATTCATAAATATCTTTGGGCATAAGACAAAATTCAGACATGATATCACAGCGGGCTTGAAAAGTTTCAGTATTTATATCAATCTTTACTATGGGGAGCCACTTTGATGGTTCAGAATGTATTGGAACATAATTATGACACTCTCTAAGCATATTTTATTAATCTTTTAAGCTAGTAGTGCTAGTTTCAAGAGTGTTCAATCTAGAAAATATGCTCGCGAAAGAAATTTCAGTTTGGCTAGGCAAGTTGTAAGTAAGGATCAATTTATTTATAACATTAATAGCATCATCGTCATTACATTGGAGGAAATTTCCTCCCACAACAGCATCTAACACATACCTATAGCAAAGAGCAATTCCAAGGTAAAATTTGCTAAGGAACAAGTTTTGAGTCATTTTAGGCTCAGTTTTTTCATGTAGATCAGAGATTCTAGAACAAGCTTCCTTGAAGCTCTCCTCAATTCCTTGTTTAAAAGTGAAAATCATTTCCTCGGGTGACATAGTGATTGGGGCAAGGCTAGACATAAAGGCAACTTAAGATAGGAACTAATTTTTTTGTGTGTTTTCAATAAAGAAAGCAAACTTGTAAAACAATTTTTGTGTGTTTTTGATAACAAAACAAGCAAACACAACAAAAAGAAACTAAGAAAAACAAAAATAACAAAGTAAAGAGATTGGTTATGAGGGACTCCCCTTGTGAAGATGTCCTTGACTCCCCGGCAACGGAGCCAGAAAAAGTTGTTGATGGCCCAAATATATCGAGCTCGTTGGGGAACCCCAAGAGGAAGGTATGATGAGCACAGCAGCAAGTTTTCCCTCAGTAAGAAACCAAGGTTATCAATCTAGTAGGAGCAAGGAAACACCCCAAAGGTAGAGCTAGCTGAACGTTGGTAGGGTGCACTACCGGTGCCAGCAGCAACGTGGAGAGCTGCACAACACAACCACATAACTTTGCCCCCAACTTGCAATGAGGTTGTCAATCTCACCGGTTTTGCTGAAAACAAAGGATTAAACATATTGAATGGACGGAAGTAATAGTTTGTAGAAAGTAAACACAAAGCAGTAAACAGTTTGTAGATTGTATGTAAAAGAAATGACCGGGGTCCATAGTTCACCAGAGGTGGCTCTCCTTAAGATAGATAACATGCTGGGTCAACAATTTATAGCGGGGCAATTAACAAACATCGAGAAAGAAATACATGCATATACTAATCATCTTGACTCCTTTAGAACTTGATTGGGCATTACAACATTATACATAGACCGCCATCCAACTGGATCTATGACTAATAATCCACCTTCAGGTTATCATCCGAACCCCCTCCAGTATTAAGTTGCAAGCAACAGATTATTGCATTACGAATTGCGTGTAAAGTAAACAATACGATTGTTCTATGAACAAAGGATTGTTGTTTTCTCCCTAGTAGCAACAACACATCTAGTACCTTAGAGATTTCTGTCACTTCCATAGATTACTAGAGGCATGAACCTACTATCGAGCATAAATACTAACTCTTGGAGTTGCTAGCATCTACTTGGCCAAGATAGCTACTAACAACGGAAAGCATGCAAGATCACAAACAATAAAGACATGATAGAATCAATAATCAATCTGAAATAGCATCTCAATATCCATTGAATCCCCGCAAACACAACATGTATGGATTACAAATAGATGATCTTGATCATGAACGGAGCTCACAAGATCTAGCCATGAAAGCACAAAGGAGGAGAACCAGCCATCTAGCTACTACATGGACCCGTAGTCGAGATATGAACTACTCACGCATCACACTGGAGGCTTGCATGATGATGAAGAAGGCCTTCTGGATGAATTGCCCTCTCCGGAAGGGTGCCAGGAAGAGGTTCAGATCTCTCCCGATCTAGGGATGGAGACGATGGCGGCCACAGACTCTTTCGTGGATTTTTGATCGGGTCCTTAGGGTTTTGGTATCGGACACATCTTATAGGCGGAAGGAGAGGCTGAGGGGGTGCTGGGGTCGGCCATACCACCCCTGGCGCGGGGCAAGCCTAGCCGCATGGGCAGGTGGTGTGGCGCCCCCCTGGCCCTTCTCCGTCTCGTATTCTAGCATCAGATGTCTTCTATAAAAATAGGCAATTTGGCTTTTGTCCCGTCCAATTCCGAGAATATTCATTTTCTGACTTTCCTGGAACCAAAAACAACAGAAAATAGGCAGCTGGCACTGTGGCTCTGGTTCATAGGTTAGTCCAAGAAATCATATGAAAAGTACTCCAAAGTGTGGACAAAACACAAGAAAGTAGATAAAACCAAGCATGGAACATCAAAAATTATAGATACATTTGCAATGTATCAAGGGAATCCCCTTGTGAAGATGTCCTTGACTCCCCGACAATGGTGCCAGAAAAAGTTGCTTGATTGCCCAAAATATATCGAGCTCGTTGGGGAACCCCAAGAGGAAGGAATGATGAGCATAGCAGGAAGTTTTCCCTCAGTTATGAAACCAAGGTTATCAATCCAGTAGCAGCAAGGAAACATCTCCAAGGTGTTGCTAGCTGAACTTTGGCAGGGCGCACTACCGGTGCCAGCAGCAACATGGAAAGTTGCACAACACAACCACAGAACTTTGCTCCACACTTGCAATGAGGTTGTCAATCTCACCGGTTTTGCTGAAAACAAAGGATTAAACGTATCGAGTGGAAGAAAGTAAAAGCTTGCAGAAAGTAAACAGAAAGCAGTAACAGTTGTAGATTGATGGTAAAAGAAAGGACCGGGGTCCATAGTTCACTAATGGTGGCTCCCCTTAAGATATATGACTTGTTAGGTGAAAAAACTAAAGTGGGGAAATTGACAAACATCGAGAAAGCAATCATGCATATATGACCATAATCCAACTGCATCTATGACTAATAATCCACCTTCAGGTTATCATCCGATCCCCCTCCAGTATTAAGTTGCAAGCAACAGATAATTGCATTACGCATTGTGTGTAAAGTAAACAATACGATTGTTCTCTGAACAAAGGATTGTTGTTTTCTCCCAAGTAGCAACATCACATATAGCACCTTAGAGATTTCTGTCACTTCCCCAGATTACTAGAGGCATGAACCCACTATCGAGCATAAATACTAACTCTTGGAGTTGCTAGCATCTACTTGGCCAAGATAGCTACTAACAACGGAAAGCATGCAAGATCACAAATAACAAAGACATGATAGAATCAATAATCAACCTGAAATAGGATCTCAATATCCATTGGATCCCCGCAAACACAACATATAGGATTACAAATAGATGGTCTTGATCATGAACGGAGCACACAAGATCTAAACATGATAGCACGAAGGAGGAGAACTAGCCATCTAGCTACTACATGGACCCGTAGACCAAAGATGAACTACTCACACATCACACCGGAGGCTTGCATGGTGATGAAGAAGGCCTCTAGGGTGAATTCCCCTCTCCGGCAGGGTGCCGGGAAGAGCTTTTCAGATCCCTCCCATCTTGGGATGGAGATGACGGCGACTATAGACTCTTTCGTGGAATTTTGATCTGGTACATAGGGTTTCTGTATCGAAGGCATCTTATAGGCGAAAGCAGAGGCTGAGGGGGTGTCGGAGGCGACCAGACCACCCCTAGCACGGGCCAGGCTGGGCCGCGCGGCCAGGTGGTGTGGTGGCCCCCTGGCCCCTCTCCGTCTCGTATTCTAGCTCCTTGTGTCCCTCGGTGAAAAACTGACTTTGGCTTTTGTCCCGTCCAATTCCGAGAATATTCATTTTCTAACTTCCTGGAACAAAACACAGTAGAAAGTAGGCTGCTGGCACTGTGGTATCTTGTTAATAGGTTAGTCAAAGAAAGTATATAGAAAGTACTCCAAAGTATGGACAAAACATAAGAAAATAGATAAAACCAAGCATGGAACATCAAAAATATGGATATGTTAGCAACGTATCACACCCAGCCCACGGCCAGCCCACCGAGCCGCCGCTACCTGCCGCTCACCCCATCTCAGCACGCAGCGCGCAACCGCCGCTGCTCGGGCCGATCCATCGCAACCCCGCCAGTAGCCACGCCAGCAACCTCGCCGCTCTCTCCCGCCGCCAGGTGGGCCCCGCCCCGTCGTCTCCTTCCCGGCGCACAAGGAGACCCTGATGAACACGATCGGTTGCGATCAAATCCCCCCAAATCCGCATGATTTGTTCGGATTTCCCTCCTAGAGCATGCAATAAATACTCCTGCATCTCTTCCTTCCTCCCTTTTCATTTTTTGTGAACCCTAGCCCCACCTTAGCTTTTTCGATCTTGCTGCGCCGCCGAACGCCGGAGTTCTAGGTCCCCACCGATACCCTCGTCCTCGACCCCTCCCTTCCTTCTATTCCTCTTCCTCGTGTTCCACCGCGTCTCCTCACCCTTACTTCCCTCTCGCAGGAACTCTAGAACACCCTCACCGTTTCGCCGGAGCTGCATGGACGACCGCCGTCTCCAGTCAATCCCTAGTACCGCCCCAAGAAGCAAACATCTGCGCCAGTCACACCTCTGTCTTCACTGCACCGCTCTGCACCTCGTCCACACTATTCCCGAGCTCGAAGACCACTAGAGGGCTGCCGATGGCCACCATATGATCAGCCGCCTATGTCCATCATTGTCTCCACCGTCGGTTAGCGGCCACGAACACATCACCTAAACGAAGGGGTAAGAACCAGTGAAATCACGCCACGTCACCACCACGTCTCTCTCTATTTGTAAATTGATTTAAAAAGACAAAAATGCATTAAACCTTGTAAAATTCATAGGAAATTATTTGTAAGTCCAAAATTGACAAATAATATACCATTGGATTCATAAAAATATGAATAATAGTAATACGAGATTATATATAACTTTCCCAGTATATATTTATTGTAGTAATTTAAATAGTTTAATGACCTTTTTAGAGTAAATAAATCATGACAAATTATCTATAGGTCAGAAAAATACAAATAAGATGTCTATGGTTTCGTAATGACATGGAGGACATTATTCTGGCATTATATATATATTGTGTCGAATATAATACTTTAAATGATTTAAACATTCTTAATTAGTATTTAAATCATAGGAAAATATTCAGAACCCCAAATTGAGTGAATCCAATTGGCACGGGTTTATCTCAGTAATACTTATCTGTAGAAAATATAAAACAAATTATTTGGAACTGTGTTAACAGAAAAGTTTGTAGAAAGCTATAAACTCAATTAAAATAGTAATTAAATCATAAAACGATATCTATAAATGTTTTTTAGGTGATTTCAATTCCTACTGGTTCTAAATTGAATTACCTATCCATTACTATTTATTTCACAATTTAATTCGACAGAAACATCAGAACTTTAGTTAAAGTGAGTTAAACCCTACTAAATCAATATATATCTATGAATAATTTGTCCTGTGCATTAAATACTTTTCCTTATGCATCATGAGACACATTAATGTTCAGATAACTAACTAAAAACATTGTGACCTATTAAATCATCATGGATGCTTTTATTTATCATTGTTTTATTGTATTGTGCATAATTGCAATGTTTTGAATGGTGTGTTTGTTGTGTCCTGCTTCAAATGCTAGATTGCGAGGAGTGCAACTATTATGATTGTGACAAGTGCAACCATTTATATTATGAGGATTATCTGAATGATTACATCTACAACAAAGGCAAGTAGAGATATCATAAATGTCCTACTATTTTTCCTATGCATGTAGTATGTTTAAGTAGTGATGCATGTGTAGGATTTTGTTTTACTACTATGCTATGCTATGACACCTAGGCATGATTGTCGTATCTCTGTGACTGCATTTCCTTTGAGGCATCGTATTGTAGTCGCTTAGCCATGCTTATTAGATGCGCAATGGGAATTCATGATTGATTCTATTATAGAAAGATACGTTTTGCAATAATAAAAACAACTGGAAAGTAATGAATCTCCTAGGTGTGATGGGATTGATATTTTAGTGGTTTCAATGCGGAAAGGCACCCAGGACACTGAGATTGGATAGGTTTCTTGTGTAGTAGCTTCTAGTACAGCCGCATGCCATTATTTGTCTTGAGTAAGTAGGTTGTGGGAACCTGACCCGACATGACCAGTAGATGTAGGGGATGTAGGTTGGTATGGGTCCGTCCTGAGGGCTCAGGGTTCTACTTCTGAAAGGTTTCGTCTTGGTTTTCTCCCTACCATGGCACAAAATGAGTGTAGTGGTACAAGCTGGTTGATTGGGCCATGCGAGTAAAGTGTACAACCCCTGCATGGTGTCTAAACTAAGTACTTAGCCGTGTCCTCGGTTATGGACAACTATGAGCATCTAGGCCTGGAACTGTTTGGAAGATCTCACTCATCCCAATTTCTCAATTACTAAAACTTGCGTGAACATGGTTTTAGGAGCATACAAAGCTAAATTGTCTTGTTTCTACATGGTTTTATACTGGTATGTCCTTAGAAGAATTGTTTTAAAAGAAAGAAAAGTATTTTAAAAGTAGGATAAAAGTTATCTCGCTTTTATGCAAATGAGCTTGAGCTCCACCTAGCCAAATATGCATGTAATTGATAGGTTCAATTATACATCCACATACTAGTCCTACTTGCCAATACATTCAAAGTATTGACCATTCGTGGCTGCAACCTTTCATGTTGCAGGTTATTCTATTTCCGAGTGATCGTTCATAGGTCGCGAGACTCCAATCAACAATTGTTCACCTGTGGCACATTTGAAGGATGGAGATCTACCTTGTTATCATTTTCTGCTGTGTACTTAGATAATGTAATGTAACTTCTGGATCATATTCATTGTATTTATGATGCACAGTTATATTTGATATCATGTTGTACTGTGTGCGCTAGTGAACCAACCTAGGGATTAGCACTATACACAGGAACTCATCCTTATCAGGAGAGGGTGTTACATGCAATGACTCCAGTTGATCAATGTGGTTTAGTAAAAGAACATACCTGCAATGACATTTAGTGGATCCATGTGGTTTATGAAAAGAACACACATGCAATGACATCAAGTGGATCCATACGGTTTATGAAAAGAACACATATGCAATGACATTAGTGGATCCATGTGTTTTAGGAACACACATGAAATGACATCTAGTGGATCCATGTGGTTTAGGAAAAGAACACCACATGCTGGAGTGGAATCATTCCATGTGTTCTTTTCCAAAACCACAATGATGCACACTGATACACACATCCAAGTGGGTGTGGTGATGTAGCATCTTTCAAACTGGTGGTATAATGCATGATGGAGTTGAATCCTAGCATGTTTCTCGGGTTCCTTGACATGTTTGGACACCACATGTTGGAGTGGCATCATTGCATGCGTTATTTTCCAAAACCACAATGATGCACACGAATACACACACACATGCCATAACTCTAGTGGATCCATGTGGTTTAGGAAAATAACACACATGCAATGACATCTAGTGGATCCATGTGGTTTATGAAGAGAACACACATGCAATGATATCTAGTGGATCACTACTGCAGAATAGGCCATCGGTGACAGGCTCAAAATACGCATTAGTGACAGGCAAAGCGCCTGTCACTGATGACTAGTCACTGGTATGAGGCTACTAGTGACAGGCAAGTGCCTGTCACTAGTATGTATACTAGTGACAGGAATTTACTCATGCCAGTCACTGATATGTGTATACTAGTGACAGGCAAAAGAGATGCTTGTCACTGATTGTGATCAAAGGCCACAACCATGTGGGTGTTTGTAGTGACATGCCCATTATATTGCCCGTCACTGGTTCAAATTTCAGTAATAAAAAAATTAAATGTGTTTCCCACGAATATTCCAAATATCAGAATAAGATTTTCTAAGAATATAAAATACATTTTCCATTAATATTTCAGATAGCACAATAAATGATGTACCAATGATACTCACATAAACCAATATAACATAATATTTGCAAAGCTAACACACTATCATAATAACTTGTAATCTATCATAGACTAAAGGAAAATAGTTTCTTGATGCGTTATCAAGCAAGCAGTTTGAAATCCAAAGAAGAGCACCACAATAGTACATTTATTATGGTCATATGCATAGTTGTAAGTTCATCTCGTTGTTCTACACTTCTATCATCTTGTTGAGGTGTAAATTCTCTCATTATGTCTTCCTTGTATGGATCTGAATCGCATAGGACATTGATGACGTGTTGAACCTAATACAAACAAGGATATGAGCAAATAATCGTGAGCAATAGCACAACGTGTTTGCAGCATAAGGAATGGATAAGTTATTTGTATCCGCTGAAACACGCCAGTCACCAAAGTTGCCAGTTGTCATGCAGCAATAGCATAAAGTCTATTAGTTTTACCTTTGTTAGCAAGTTACAAGCTGAAGAGCCCATTGCTTGCATAATGTCAACTGCTGAACTGACAGTGTTCCTAACAGTAAGTACACGAGCTTGCAAGAGATACACAATGAGCATTACTTCACATGTCATAGCTAAAGCAGCAAAAATGAATATTCAAAGGGAAGCTTTTTAGCATGTAGACAAGTTAGTTTACTCTAGGAGTCATCATACTTTGAATATTACGTTTTCTAGTTCTAGAAAGGGTTCATGCATCGGGAAGGGAACTGCCAATACCTTTGCTCCTCCTGGAACGGGAAGGCGCAATGTACTTTCTCTAAGAGCTTTAGTTGCACCAGACAATGGAGCAGAATGATCTGTTTGCAATGCTTCCCAATGGTCAAGGTAGTCCACCTGCATCATGAAAACAAAAGATTCAATAGCGAGATCATACTTGTGAGGAAACACAAGCTTTAATATAAATAGTTTTATCTTGCACTAAATAGTAGTGAGCACTTACGAGCCTTCACCATATTTATATATATAACTTTCTTAATCAAATAGTAATAACACCTACGAAGCTACAAGGAATGTGCCTTCGCCATGTTCAGTAAGAGAGTTAGACTTACAACTGCACCTTCTTACTACTGCCATGCCCAAGTCACAATTACTCTAAGAATTATGTTGCACCGCAAAGGGCTTGCTAATGTTGAGCAGTTTCTACTTCACTTTGCAGTATAAATAGCATATGAAGGACTAGTAACCCTTGAAGGTTAGAGAAATATTAAAAGTATATCTTGTAATCTTTCAGGAAAAATACATATTGTAGTGGGACAAGCTACGCTTGTTTATCACTCTTGTCGGTTATATCATAAACAGTTGTTTTAATACAAACCTTCTAAAAGTATAGAGTGAAACATAATTTAGATATGAAGTTGTCAGTTAAGTGAAGCACTATGATTCTTGTCCAGTTTATGTCCTAGGTTCAAATGGATTTTTTCCTGTCACATACACTACTTCAAAATATCATCATGCTCCTAATATTATAGGATAACATGTACAGTTGCATACAAGGAAAGTAGAATGATATATTTGGCAACAATAATATCCATAGTATTCTGAAAAGAGCGATCAAATTGAAGTTGTTGTGGATGAATTGAAATCAAATCTGATATGAGTCCTACGTACCTGATATCTGGGCGGCGGATTCGTCGCGGCTTGGAGGGGGTACGACGCGGAGGGTGGCGGAGTCGTCGTGGGCGGTGAATTCGTGGAGGTCGGGGAGGAGTCGCAGCTTGCAGGGCGGCGCCACACAGGGTGTCCAAGTCTCTGACTCGCCGCTTGTCAACACCCGGATTTTTAATCCCAGATACCCGTTATGCCATGCCTCGCAATCCCAGGATTACCATTTTTGCGAGACATAACGGATTGGATATCACAGTACATCATCCATTACAAACCATACATAAGGTTCTTACACAAATAAGGATATCATGATCTAGTCTTAATACAACAAACAACGGAAATAAAAGATAAGCGTAGTGGTGGGGTCCATCTTCAGGGCACAGGCAATGCTGACGAAGGCAGATAGTCCTAGTTATCATAGTCATCCTGTTGACCAATGCTGACGAACATTCCTCCTTTTTAATTCTTTTTGATTTGATTTTTTCTAGGAAAAGTTTGGGAATGATGTAGATGATGTTTAAATCACCTAAGAAACATTTTGCAAGCATTGGATCATTCAATCATGGCAATTCAAAACAACTCCTATTTTAAATGCACACATATATGAATGCTTTCATATTAAGTTTGGAAAAGTTTTTGTTAACCGCATTTTTGGTTGATTTGATCTTGATAAACTTGGATTGAAGTTTTTGAGATGTTACACCGCTGCTTTCAGAACGGCAGTGTGGATGGCGGAGGTGTGCAGGGCGGCAGCGTGGAGGTTTGGGGACGGATTTGGCTTCTTCAGTTTTTTTAGCGGTTGGTTCCTCGTGTGTGTGACCAGTCCACTAAAATTTTGCCTAAGTCCCATGAGTTTTTATCATCAGTATGCTCGAGCACACGGAGAAGAATTTTCTCTATTCCATAAAAAGTCTGCCAAATATCATGAAGAACCAATATAAAAATTTTCCAATTAAAAGAAAAACTGAGTCAGTGCGAAGAATACATATTGACTTCTGGGAAAGCCATTTTACAATCTAGTCTAATATCTATAAATTATAAAACTGTAAGAGAACCCTTTTAAAACCACTTAGGCACCAATTGCAATCTTATTAATAAAAGAAAAAACAAATTTGACAAACAATGTGACGTGTGAATTGAGATCCTTCTGTCTAGGACGATAGAACAGACATACATGACTGAAGAGAGTATGGTGCAATTTTTTTGGAGCACTTAACTATTGGATGCAAGCTAACTAAAAAATAGATGTATAGAAAAGACAATCATAATATGTTTTTCTTTTTAATAAGCAAAGAAAAGGCTGGGATGACCTGAGGTATGCATAACAGTTGCAGCAAAAAGAAAGCTCGCACCAACCAAAAATCATGAATTGGATATTACATAGAAAAAATAGACAGACAACAGCCTCTAGAACGTCTATTCATGGCTGGTTCCGTTGAGTCTATAAGTCAATGAAGACGTATTCTAAACACCGCTATTTTGATTAGGTTGAATGATTGGTGGCCATATATCTGAAACATAGATGAAAATTCATCTCAAAAAGCTTAAAAAGTGGTCACTTCGCACACCGTAGATCCATAGTTAGTTCCCATCAACCAGATTTTTGGATTTGAAAGAATTGCTACCAGACGGGGCATCAATATTTCTACTGGTCGCTACTTTCTGAACAAATACCTGCTACACCACTCCACTATTTGTTTCTAGACCAGTACAGAAGTGGGACGATTCACGAATTTAAGAAAATTGGCATCATGGACAAAATAATGTAACTGGGTGAATTAATCTAGGTAGAAAAATTGATGGACATTCCGATCATGAGCACTTTTCAGTGATAAAAACTAAAATGAAAACAGCAAACCTACAAGGCGAACTGAAACTGCAGAGGCAGCCTCCTAGTGCATCTTCCTCTGATGGCTTCCTGCTAGACGCCTGGCCAGCGGCCTCGTGGTGCGGATAGCCCGGGTCTGCTGTCTGTGGCGAGCGACGAGCGGCGATGGCGTCTCGGCGGGGGTGGAGTCGTATGCGGCGGGGACGGAGGCGGCGGCTAGCGCGGTGGGAGTGGAGGCGGTGTCTTCGGCGGCGTACGCGGCGGCGGTAGACTCTCCGGCGGGGGCAGGGGAGGTGGATCCCACGGCAGGGGCGGAGGCAGGCGGCTGCGTCGTTGGATTCTGGGGATTGCAATTGCGATGTCCTGGGGTGAAACTGTTCGCGTTGAAAAAGCAATTAGAGCAAGTACAATAAATCCTAGTCAGCTGGCTATAAGGATTAAAATATTATTTCCTTACCTAGTTGGAAGAGAGAGAAGATGAGAGAGAAGAAGAGTGGGCTCTCATGCAAGAGCCTGCTCTAGCACATGCTCCTAGGCACTTTGAGAGAGCGAAATGTGGGCCATATAGTGCTAATATAGTATATTTTTATAGCTCACTATTGTACATGTTAGCTCTAAGTTGACTATAGATGACATGGCACTTGGCTTATAGCCAGCAGCTGGCTATACTATTGTCCTTGCTCTTAGCGAGACGTGCGATCGTCCGCTCGACGGTGATGAGCCGATAAAGGTGGCTTAGATATCAAGCGTTGAATTATTGGATTAGATGGTCACGATTGGTTGGATCTAACCCTGTTTTTTTATATTAATAAATAAATAATAATATTAGTGTAAAAGTATATAGATGTAGATAAACTAAAAAAGCATAAAAAATCACCAAAAATATTGAAAATTCATATAACTTAACATCTATAAAACTTACAAAAGCATAAAAATTCACGAAAATATAGGATAGTTCATAACATCTTATATCAAAACAAATTAGGTTTCAGTTTTGTCATCTTCAACAATCTCCTCAACAATAGTCTTGATTTTCTTTCGGGTAAAGATTAGACGCTCGGACTGACTTCGTCTTTGAAGAGACGTGTGATGGATAACGTAGTTGGATCCCTTATGGTAGGTCCAGGGGTCGGAGGCCCGTGGGTTGACTAGTAAGCGGAGCAGGCACGTGGGTGGGTCAACTCAGAGCTACGTGGTGGCACCGGCCGGTCTAGTCGGGCGGCTGTCAGGAAAAAATAACATATTGCCAGTGACAGGCCTTTAGAGTTGCTTATCACTAACAGATTGTCCTTTTCAATAGCCTCCACGGAAGATACTAATGATAGACATATCTTCGGCTTGTCACTACTCATGGCTTGTCACTACTCATGGCGTCATTAGTGACAGGCATTTATAGACGCTCATCACTAGGTAATTTTTCCACTCGGCCGGCCTCCACAAAAGTACTAGTCACAGTCAATTTTATGCGCGTCACTAGTGACAGGCTTATCCTTGCCCGTCACTAGGAATATTTACTAGTGACAGGCTTATCCTTGCCCGTTACTAGGAATATTTACTAGTGACGGGCAAATTTTTGCCTGTCACTAACCACCTGGAGGCTATAAGCCTTTCTGTAGTAGTGGATCCATGTGGTTTATGAAAAGAACAGCCATGCAATGACATCTAGTGGACCCATGTAGTTTATGAAAAGAACATACATGCAATGACTAGTGGCTCCATGTGGTTTTGGAAAACAACACACATGCAATGACATCTAGTAGATCCATGTGGTTTATCAAAGAACACACATGCAATGACTCTAGTAGATCCATGTGGTTTAAAAAAAGAACACACATAATATGACATTTAGTGGATCCATGTGGTTTAGGAAAATAACACACATGCAATGACATCTAGTGGATCCATGTGGTTAATGAAGAGAACACACATGCAATGATATCTATAGGATCCATGTGGTTTAGGAAAATAACACACATCCAATAACATCAGTGGATCCATGTGGTTTATGAAAAGAACGCGCATGCAATGACATCTAGTCGATCCATGTGGTTTACGAAATAAAACACATGCAATGACTCTAGTGGATCCATGTGGTTTAGGAAAATAACACACATGCAATGACATGTAGTGGATCCATGTGGTTTAATAAAAGAATACACATGCAATGACCTCTAGTAGATCGATGTGGTTTATGAAAAGAACACACATGGAATGACTCGAGTGGATCCATGTGGTTTAGGAAAAGAACACACATGCAATGACATCTAGTGGATCCATGTGGTTCATCAAAAGGACACAAATGCAATGATATCTAGTGGATCCATGTGGTTTATGGAAATAACACACATGCAATGACATCTAGTGGATCCCTGTAGTTTATGAATAGAACACACATGGAATGACTACTGGATCCATGTGGTTTCGGAAAATAACACACATGCAATGACATCTAGTGGATCCATGTAGTTTATGAAAAGAATACCCATGTAATGACTCTAGTGGATCCATGTGGTTTAGGAATAGAACACACCTGCGATGACATCTAGTGGATCCATGCGGTTTATGAAAAGAACATACATGCAATGACTCTAGTGGATCCATATGGTTTAGGAAAAGAGCACACATGCAATGACATCTAGTGGATCCATTCGTTTATGCAAAGAACATGCATGAAGTGACATCTAGTGGATCCATGTGGTTTATGAAAAGAACATACATGCAATGATTAGTGGCTCCATGTGGTTTTGGAAAACAACACACATGCAATAACATCTAGTGGATCCATGTGGTTTATGAAAGAACACACATGCAATGACTCTAGTAGATCCATGTGGTTTAAAAAAAGAACACACATAATATGACATTTAGTGGATCCATGTGGTTTAGAAAAATAACACACATGCAATGACATCTAGTGGATCCATGGGGTTAATGAAGAGAACACACATGCAATGATATCTATAGGATCCATGTGGTTTAGGAAAATAACACACATGCAATAAGATCAGTGGATCCATGTGGTTTATGAAAAGAACGCGCATGCAATGACATCTAGTCGATCCATGTGGTTTAGGAAAACAAAACACATGCAATGACTCTAGTGGATCCATGTGGTTTAGGAAAATAACACACATGCAATGACATGTAGTGGATCCATGTGGTTTATGAAAAGAACACACATGCAATGACATCTAGTAGATCGATGTGGTTTATGAAAAGAACACACATGGAATGACTTGAGTGGATCCATGTGGTTTAGGAAAAGAACACACATGCAATGACATCTAGTGGATCCATGTGGTTCATCAAAAGGACACAAATGCAATGATATCTAGTGGATCCATGTGGTTTATGGAAATAACACACATGCAATGACATCTAGTGGATCCATGTAGTTTATGAATAGAACACACATGGAATGACTACTGGATCCATGTGGTTTCGAAAAATAACACACAGGCAATGACATCTAGTGGATCCATGTAGTTTATGAAAAGAATCCCCATGTAATGAATCTAGTGGATCCATGTGGTTTAGGAATAGAACACACCTGCGATGACATCTAGTGGATCCATGCGGTTTATGAAAAGAACACACATGCAATGACACTAGTGTATCCATGTGGTTTAGGAAAAGAGCACACATGCAATGACATCTAGTGGATCCATGTGGTTCATCAAAAGGACACAAATGCAATGATATCTAGTGGATCCATGTGGTTTATGGAAATAACACACATGCAATGACATCTAGTGGATCCCTGTAGTTTATGAATAGAACACACATGGAATGACTACTGGATCCATGTGGTTTCGGAAAATAACACACATGCAATGACATCTAGTGGATCCATGTAGTTTATGAAAAGAATACCCATGTAATGACTCTAGTGGATCCATGTGGTTTAGGAATAGAACACACCTGCGATGACATCTAGTGGATCCATGCGGTTTATGAAAAGAACATACATGCAATGACTCTAGTGGATCCATATGGTTTAGGAAAAGAGCACACATGCAATGACATCTAGTGGATCCATTCGTTTATGCAAAGAACATGCATGAAGTGACATCTAGTGGATCCATGTGGTTTATGAAAAGAACATACATGCAATGATTAGTGGCTCCATGTGGTTTTGGAAAACAACACACATGCAATAACATCTAGTGGATCCATGTGGTTTATGAAAGAACACACATGCAATGACTCTAGTAGATCCATGTGGTTTAAAAAAAGAACACACATAATATGACATTTAGTGGATCCATGTGGTTTAGAAAAATAACACACATGCAATGACATCTAGTGGATCCATGGGGTTAATGAAGAGAACACACATGCAATGATATCTATAGGATCCATGTGGTTTAGGAAAATAACACACATGCAATAAGATCAGTGGATCCATGTGGTTTATGAAAAGAACGCGCATGCAATGACATCTAGTCGATCCATGTGGTTTAGGAAAACAAAACACATGCAATGACTCTAGTGGATCCATGTGGTTTAGGAAAATAACACACATGCAATGACATGTAGTGGATCCATGTGGTTTATGAAAAGAACACACATGCAATGACATCTAGTAGATCGATGTGGTTTATGAAAAGAACACACATGGAATGACTTGAGTGGATCCATGTGGTTTAGGAAAAGAACACACATGCAATGACATCTAGTGGATCCATGTGGTTCATCAAAAGGACACAAATGCAATGATATCTAGTGGATCCATGTGGTTTATGGAAATAACACACATGCAATGACATCTAGTGGATCCATGTAGTTTATGAATAGAACACACATGGAATGACTACTGGATCCATGTGGTTTCGAAAAATAACACACAGGCAATGACATCTAGTGGATCCATGTAGTTTATGAAAAGAATCCCCATGTAATGAATCTAGTGGATCCATGTGGTTTAGGAATAGAACACACCTGCGATGACATCTAGTGGATCCATGCGGTTTATGAAAAGAACACACATGCAATGACACTAGTGTATCCATGTGGTTTAGGAAAAGAGCACACATGCAATGACATCTAGTGGATCCATTCGGTTTATGCAAAGAACATGCATGCAGTGACATCTAGTGGATTCATGTGGTTTATGAAAAGAACATACATGCAATGACTAGTGGATCCATGTGGTTTTGGAAAACAACACACATGCAATGACATCTAGTGGATCCATGTGGTTTATGAAAGAACACAGATGCAATGACTCTAGTGGATCCATGTGGTTTAAAAAAATAACGCACCTGCAATGACATCTAGTGGATCCATGTGGTTTATGAAAAGAACACACGTGCAATGACTCTAGTGGATCCATGTCGTTTATGAAAAGAACACACCTGCAATGACATCTAGTGGATCCATGCGATTTATGAAAAGAACACACATGCAATGACTCTAGTGGATCCATTTGGTTTATTTAAAGAACACACCTGCAATGACATCTAGTGGATCCGTGTCGTTTATGGAAAGAACACACATGCAATGACATCTAGTGGATCCATGTGGTTTATGAAAAGAACACATATGGAATGACCCGAGTGGATCCATGTGGTTTAGGAAAAGAACCCACATGCAATGACATCTAGTGGATCCATGTGGTTCATAAAAAAACACAAATGCAATGACATCTAGTGGACACATGTGGTTTATGGAAAAACACACATGCAATGACATCAAGTGGACCATGTGGTTTATGAATAGAACACACATGGAATCTCTAGTGGATCCATGTGGTGTAGGAAAATAACACACAAGCAATGACATCTAGTGGATCCATGTGGTTTAAGAAAACAAAAAACATGCAATGACATCTAGTGGAGACATGTGGTTTATGACAAGAAAACACATGCAATGAAATATAGTGGATCGATGTGGTTTAGGAAATGAACACACATGCAATTACTCTAGTCGATCCATGTGGTTTAGGAAAATAACAGACATGCAATGACATCTAGTGGATCCATTTGGTTTATGAAAATACCACGCATGCAATGACATCTAGTGGATCCATCTTGTTTATGAAAAGA
>CAJUXJ010001386.1:76567-143475 GCA_910589775.1 Avena eriantha
ATCCATGTGGTTTAGCAAAATAACACACATGCAATGACATCTAGTGAATCCATGTGGTTTATGAATAAAACACACATGCAATGCCTCTAGTATATCCATGTGGTTTAGGAAGAGAACACACATGCAATGACATCTAGGGATCCATGTCGTTTATGAAAAGAACACACATGCAATAAATCTAATGGATCCATGTGGTTTATTAAAAGAACACACCTGCAATGTCATCTCGTGGATCCATCTGGTTTAGGAAAAGAACACACATGCAATAACTCTAGTGGATCCATGTGGTTTAGGAAAAGAACACACATGCAATGACATGTACAGGATCCATGTGGTCTTGGAAAAGAACACACATGCAATGACATCTAGTGGATCGATGTGGTTTATGAAAAGAACACACATGCAGTGAAATCTAGTGGATCCATGTGGCTTATGAAAGAACACACATGCAATGACTCTAGTGGATCCATGTGGTTAAAAAAAGAAAACACAAACTATGACATTTAGTGGATCCATGTGGTTTAGGAAAATAACACACATGCAATGACATCTAGTGGATCCATGTGGTTTATGAAGAGAACACACATGCAATGATATCTACAGGATCCATGTTGTTTAGGAAAATAACACACATGCAATAACATTAGTGGATCCATGTGGTTTATGAAAAGAACACGCATGCAACGACATCTAGTGGATCCATGTGGTTCAGGAAAAGAACACACATGCAATGATTCTAGTGGATCCATGTGGTTTAGGAAAATAACACACATGCAATGATATGTAGTGTATCCATGTGATTTATGAAAATAACACACATGTAATGACATCTGGTGGATCGATGTGGTTTATGAAAAGAACACACATGGAATGACTCGAGTGGATCCATGTGGTTTAGGAAAAGAACACACATGCAATGACATCTAGTGGATCCATGTGGTCCATGAAAAGGACACAAATGCAATGGCATCTAGTGGATCCATCTGGTTTATGGAAATAACACACATGCAATGACATCTAGTGGATCCATGTAGATTATGAATAGAATACACATGGAATGACTATTGGATCCATGTGGTTTTGGAAAATAACACAAATACAATGACATCTAGTGGATCCATGTAGTTTATGAAAAGAATACACATGCAATGACTAGTGGATCCATGTGGTTTAGGAAAATAACACACCTGCAATGACATCTAGTGGATCCATGCGGTTTATGAAAAGAACACACATGCAATGACTGTAGTGGATCCATGTGGTTTAGGAAAAGAGAACACATGCAGTGAAATCTAGTGGATCCATTTGGTTTATGAAAAGAACATGCATGCAATGATATCTAGTGGATCCGTGTGGTTTATGAAAAGAACAAACATGCAATGACTAGTAGATCCATGTGGTTTTGGAAAACAACACACATGCAATGACATCTAGTTGATCCATGTGGTTTATGAAAGAACACACATGCAATGACTCTAGTGGATCCATGGGGTTTAAAAAAAGAACAAACATACTATGACATTTAGTGGATCCATGTCATTTATGAAAATAACGCACCTATAGTGACATCTTGTGGATCCATGTGGTTTATGAAAAGAAGACACATGTAATGACTCTAGTGGATACATGTGGTTTAGGAAAATAACACACATGCAATAGTCGATCCATCTGGTTTATGAAAAGAACACACATGCAATGACTCTAGTATATCCATGTGGTTTAGGAAAAGAACACACATGCAATGACATATAGTGGATCCATGTGGTTTATGAAAAGAACACACATGCAAGGACTCTAGTGGATCCATGTGGCTTATGAAAGGAACACACCTATAATGACATCTAGTGGATCCATGCGATTTATGAAAAGAACACATATGCAATGACTCTAGTGGATCCATGTGTTTTAAAAAAAGAACACACATATAATGACATTTACTGGATCCATGTTGTTTATCAAAATAACATACATGCAATGACATATAGTGGATCCATGTGGTTTATGAAAAGAACACACATGCAATGACTCTAGTGGATCCATGTGGTTTAGCAAAATAACACACATGCAATGACATCTAGTGAATCCATGTGGTTTATGAATAAAACACACATGCAATGCCTCTAGTATATCCATGTGGTTTAGGAAGAGAACACACATGCAATGACATCTAGGGATCCATGTGGTTTATGAAAAGAACACACATGGGATAACTCTAATGGATCCATGTGGTTTATTAAAAGAACACACCTGCAATGTCATCTCGTGGATCCATCAGGTTTAGGAAAAGAACACACATGCAATAACTCTAGTGGATCCATGTGGTTTAGGAAAGGAACACACATGCAATGACATCTAGAGGTTCCATGTGGTCTTGGAAAAGAACACACATGCAATGACATCTAGTGGATCGATGTGTTTTATGAAAAGAACACACATGCAATGACATCTAGTGGATCCATGTGGCTTATGAAAGAACACACATGCAATGACTCTAGTGGATCCATGTGGTTAAAAAAACAAAACACAAACTATGACATTTAGTGGATCCATGTGGTTTAGGAAAATAACGCACCTATAGTGACATCTTGTGGATCCATGTAGTTTATGAAAAGAATACACATGCAATGACTAGTGGATCCATGTGGTTTAGGAAAATAACACACCTGCAATGACATCTAGTGGATCCATGCGGTTTATGAAAAGAACACACATGCAATGACTCTAGTGGATCCATGTGGTTTAGGAAAAGAGAACACATGCAGTGAAATCTAGTGGATCCATTTGGTTTATGAAAAGAACATGCATGCAATGATATCTAGTGGATCCGTGTGGTTTATGAAAAGAACAAACATGCAATGACTAGTAGATCCATGTGGTTTTGGAAAACAACACACATGCAATGACATCTAGTTGATCCATGTGGTTTATGAAAGAACACACATGCAATGACTCTAGTGGATCCATGTGGTTTAAAAAAGAACAAACATACAATGACATTTAGTGGATCCATGTCATTTATGAAAATAACGCACCTGCAGTGACATCTTGTGGATCCATGTGGTTTATGAAAAGAACACAGACTCAATGACTCTAGTGGATCCATGTGGTTTAGGAAAATAACACACATGCAATAGTCGATCCATCTGGTTTATGAAAAGAACACACATGCAATGACTCTAGTATATCCATGTGGTTTAGGAAAAGAACACACATGCCATGACATATAGTGGATCCATGTGGTTTATGAAAAGAACACACATGCAATGACTTTAGTGGATCCATGTGGCTTATGAAAAGAACACACATGTAATGACATATAGTGGATCCATGCGATTTATGAAAAGAACACATATGCAATGACTCCAATGGATCCATGTGGTTTATGAAAAGAACACACATGCAATGACATCTAGTGGATCCAGGTGGTTTATGAAAAGAACACACATGCAATGACATCTAGTGGATCCATGTGGTTTATGAAGAGCACACACATGCAATAATATCTACAGGATCCATGTGGTTTAGGAAAATAACACACATGCAATAACATTAGTGGATCCATGTGGTTTATGAAAAGAACACGCATGCAACAACATCTAGTGGATCCATGTGGTTTAGGAAAAGAACACACATGCAATGATTCTAGTGGATCCATGTGGCTTAGGAAAATAACACACATGCAATGACATGTAGTGGATCCATGTGATTTATGAAAATAACACACATGCAATGACATCTGGTGGATCGATGTGGTTTATGAAAAGAACACACAAGGAATGACTCGAGTGGATCCATGTGGTTTAGGAAAAGAACACACATGCAATGACATCTAGTGGATCCATGTGGTCCATCAAGAGGACACAAATGCAACGACATCTAGTGGATCCATCTGGTTTATGGAAATAACACACATGCAATGACATCTAGTGGATCCATGTAGATTATGAATAGAACACACATGGAATGACTATTGGATCCATGTGGTTTCGGAAAATAACACAAATACAATGACATCTAGTGGATCCATGTAGTTTATGAAAAGAATACACATGCAATGACTAGTGGATCCATGTGGTTTAGGAAAATAACACACCTCCAATGACATCTAGTGGATCCATGCGGTTTATGAAAAGAACACACATGCAATGACTCTAGTAGATCCATGTGGTTTAGGAAAAGAGCACACATGCAATGAAATCTAGTGGATCCATTTGGTTTATGAAAATAACATGCATGCAATGATATCTAGTGGATCCTTGTGGTTTATGAAAAGAACAGACATGCAATGACTAGTAGATCGATGTGGTTTTGGAAAACAACACACATGCAATGACATCTAGTGGATCCATGTGGTTTATGAAAGAACACACATGCAATGACTCTAGTGGATCCATGTGGTTTAAAAAAAGAACAAACATACTATGACATTTAGTGGATCCATGTCATTTATGAAAATAACGCACCTATAGTGACATCTTGTGGATCCATGTGGTTTATGAAAAGAACACACATGCAATGACTCTAGTGGATACATGTGGTTTAGGAAAATAACACACCTGCAATAGTCGATCCATCTGGTTTATGAAAAGAACACACATGCAATGACTCTAGTATATCCATGTGGTTTAGGAAAAGAACACACATGTAATGACATATAGTGGATCCATGTGGTTTATGAAAAGAACACACATGCAAGGACTCTAGTGGATCCATGTGGCTTATGAAAGGAACACACCTATAATGACATCTAGTGGATCCATCTGATTTATGAAAAGAACACATATGCAATGACTCTAATGGATCCATGTGGTTTATGAAAAGAACACACATGGAATGACATCTAGTGGATCCATATGGTTTATGAAAAGAACACACATGCAATGACATCTAGTGGATCCATGTGGTTTATGAAAAGAACACACATGGAATGACTCGAGTGGATCCATGTGGTTTAGGAAATGAATAGACATGCAATAACATCTAGTGGATCCATGTGGTTCATGAAAAGAACACAAATGCAATGACATCTAGTGGATCCATGTGGTTTATGGAAAGAACACACATGCAATGACATCAACTGGATCCATTTTGTTTATGAATAGAACACATATGGAATGACTAGTGGATCCATGTGGTTTAGGAAAAGAACACACATGCAATGAAATCTAGTGGATCCATGAGGTTCATGATAATAACACACAACAATGACGTCTAGTCGATCTATGTGGTTTATGAAAATAACACACATGCAATGACATCTAGTGGATCGATTCGGTTTACGAAAAGAACACACATTCAATGACTCTAGTGGATCCATGTGGTTTACAAAAAGAATACACATGCAATGGCATCAAGTGGATCCATTTGGGTTATGAAAAGAACACGCATGCAATGACATCTAGTGGATCCAGGTGGTTTATGAAAAGAACATACATGCACTGACTCTAGTGGATCCATGTGGTTTTGGAAAAGAACACACATGCAATCACATCTACCGGATCCATGTGTTTTATGAAAATAACACACATGCAATGACTCTAGTGGATCCATGTGGTTTAAAAAAGAACACACATACAATGACATTTACTAGATCCATGTTGTTTATGAAAATAACATACATGCAATGACATCTAGTGGATCCATGTGTATTAGGAAAATAACACACATGCAATGACATCTAGTGAATCCATGTTGTTTATGAGAAGAACACACATGCAATGACTAGTGGATCCATGTGGTTTAGGAAAAGAACACACCTGCAATGACATCTAGTGGATCCATGAGGTTTATGAAAATAACACACATGCAATGACTCTAGTGGATCCATGTGGTTTAGGAAAAGAGCACACATGCAATGAAATCTAGTGGATCCATTTGGTTTATGAAAAGAACATGCATGCAATGACATCTAGTGGATCCATGTGGTTTATGAAAAGAACATACATGCAATGACTAGTAGATCCATGTGGTTTTGGAAAACAACACACATGCATTGATATCTAGTTGATCCATGTGGTTTATGAAAGAACACGCATGCAATGAATCTAGTGGATACATGTGGTTTAAAAAAAGAACAACCATACTATGAAATTTAGTGGATCCATGTCATTTATGAAAATAACGCACCTGCAGTGACAGCCTGTGGATCCATGTGGTTTATGAAAAGAACACACATGCAATGACTCTAGTGGATCCATGTGGTTTAGGAAAATAACACACATGCAATAGTCGATCCATCTGGTTTATGAAAAGAACACACATGCAATGACTCGAGTATATCCATGTGGTTTAGGAAAAGAACACGCATGCAATGACTCTAGTGGATCCATGTGGTTTAAAAAAGAACACACATACAATGACATTTACTGGATCCATGTTGTTTATGAAAATAACATACATGCAATGACATCTAGTGGATCCATGTGGTTTATGAAAAGTACACACTTGTAATGACTCTAGTATATCCATGTGGTTTAGGAAAAGAACACACATGTAATGACATCTAGTGGATTTATGTGGTTTATGAAAAAACACACATGCAATGACTCTAATGGATCCATGTGGTTTATGAAAAGAACACACCTGCAATGTCATCTCGTGGATCCATGTGGTTTAGGTAAAGAACACACATGCAATGACTCTAGTTGTAACATCCCAATTTCAGCAACCCTGACTAGTTGCCTAGAATGCCAAATATCAAGGGGCACAAAAACTTTTTCTTGTTAAGTGTGGAAGGGTTTGCTTGTTGATTGTCTGTGCTTATGTTTCTGATTGTATAGCTTATGATATACTCCTTACCTCAACATCAGTTGTCAAAAAGCTATTTAACAAAACTATCCTGGCTAATTTTACATCTTCTCAAATGTTCTGGCATTTGAAAACATGAGCCAAGATTCTTGTGTAACCAAAACTAGTTTAGTAGCTTCCATTGACAAAACTATGGAGAGTTATAACCTCCTTATGTTTTCAAGACAGAACCTTTGACTACTCTTATCTCTAGATTTAACAAAATCGTTTATGAAGCATTATAAACTCTACTCTTGGTAGAGATACCAATATTCTCTCATCTTATTCCAAACTACATCCTTCTCAAACTACCCCAACCTTACCTCAAGCCAGGCTTGATGGTAACCTTAGTAGTTACACTGCTTAGTTTTTAAGATGAGTTGCCTTGATCTGCTGCCTGATGAATTGCCTTGATCTGCTGTTTGACTCGATTGCTTAAAAGTAGTATGAGATACTCTAGGAGCTCATCCACTAGGATCAAGATACTTTAAAATCACTGAACCCTAAGAAAAAATACAATCTGGATCTAATCTCTAGCCACGAGGCGATCATCTAAAACCCTTAACCAGATAAATTCTGCAGTGATCCATTCTTGAAGTTTCCAAGTTAATGAAGACCAATATCAAGCATGGATCCCTTCTACTCAAGTTTCCAAGTCAATGAAGACCAATATCAAGCATGGATCCCTTCTACTCAATCTTCTCTTCAACCTCATCCACTTGTTGATACTTTGGTATCATCCTATCCATCAAAAGCCTTCCCTCTCGTAATCTAGTCAAAAACCCTAAATCTAGCAAATTTGGCTAAGTCTAGAAAACTATTTCCAACATCACCTTTTTGAATGCCTCCCTTTCTCAAACCTTGTGCATTTTTGAAAATGCATTCGAAAAATCTTATTAACCATCGTAAGGACTACCAATGCCCACTCTTGCCCATGGTTAGATCATCCTCCAATCCACTTGTTCTTGATGGTTTTGCAGGCAAGAAAATAACTACTCCTGCAAATCTAGCCAACATGCCTAATTTGACAGAAGCTCACACCACCATCCCACCTTCTCTGGACCAAATCTTTGCATGGTTGTGTTCTACTCATATAGGTCTACCAACATCTACTTCACTTGTTCCAAGTGGATCTTTGTGCTTCTTAAACCCACATGGTTTATAAGGCATCATGACTCATTTGGTATGGCAGCCTTATTTTCAAATGTAAGTTGGCCATCACTTCCAGACCACCTCAAACGTAACCAATCCAAAATCCTTCTGCCATGATCATCTATATGACTTGGTCTAACTATCCATCTATTCCTTGCATCAAGGGGAGCTCTGAGATCCAAGAACCAACAAGGTTTTGGTGGTATGAAAATAACATTACCCTAGATCCTCCATTCCTTGTTTTCCCATCTAATTCAAGTTGGACTTACAATTACCAAGGTTGAAAATGCTTGCTAACCCTTGTCTACATCATGTACCTTAATCCTCAAGATTTATCAAATATTATCCATAATTATTATGGCTCCAAATCTAATTAATCTCTTTAATAGTCAAAATCTCCAAAACTCCTTTCCCAAAGGAAAGTTTGGTTTTTGCCAAAACACTTCCCCAAATATAAGAACTTTTGAGATCCATATATCATACCCTACTTTCCCACCTCAAAAATAAGTATTTTTGAGATCCTTTACTATTTCTTTTTGCCCTTTTTCTCACCTGGCAAAAATGGAATAATAATAATTTTAAATACTTTTAATCCTCAATAAATCTTGGAAATATTACCCTAAGTCTGTATTCACATTTGGGACCATCTCACACCAAAAACCAACCTTGTCCAATGTAAATTTATCAAATGATCTTCTAAAAACTACCTCTGTACTTTTTGAATAAGTGATTTTAAGTGGACTTTAAATCCTCTAAAAATCCCAAGTAATTCCTAGAGAGGTCCCTTACCCTCATCTATCTCCCAGAACCATTTCCTCATCATGTCCAATACAATTTCTAGACTTCCTTCATAACCACTATTTTGGCTAAGTTTTGAACTTATTCAAAACATAGAGATAAACCTTATCAAAACCACCACAAAACTTGTCAAGAACTACTCCCCAGTAACCAGCACTCCTCCTCTGATCAAGCACCCCTATAGAAGGGCACTGTTCCCCATGTCCACTAGTGATTGGAAGGAGAGAGAAAAAGAGATATGCCCATATCTTTGATATAAATGTGTAGCAGCCACCACACTCACTCCTTGCCCCCACATTGACCCCTACTGACCAGACCACGACCACTCCACCGCCCTCCTCGCCCTATCCTCGAGCACCACCCCTCCATGCCCTCTCTTGGACCTTGTCCATCATGAACCAATCCAACCAAAGTTAAATAGGCTAGAGGCCACCCTGTGCCTCCCCTGCCCCTCATTTGCTTTCTCTCCCTTCCACAACACCACCCCACTAGCTCCCTCTTGCCTCCTGTGCCCTCCCACGCCATGGAAAGAGAGGAACATCTCCTCTTGGTCTTGCTCTAAAAAGGCAAGTACTCCCTCGAACCAGGCCACGTCCCACCCTCTTATCCACTTCTATTAACCCCTCTAACTCAGATCTACTCCCTGTGCCCTCCTTTCTGTCCCAGGTACACCGGAGATGCCGTCGTCTTGCATGTCCAAGAGAAGCTCCCTCCCGTCGAGCCGACCTCCCCGAGCACCTGCAGCCCTATCGAAGCCATCCTGGTGCCCTCCCAGGACCTCCGCATCCACCCTGCACCCTCGCCAATGACATGCATGCAGCCCCGAGCCTGCACCGGCAAGCTCCCGAGCCGGCCGAGCCACGGATGCGTGCAACCCCGCCTTTTCTGCACCTCGCCAGGACAGCCGTCGACTACCGTATCGCCCTATCTCCCCCTCGTCACCGGACAAGCTCCCCGGTGAGCCTCCCTGATCTTCCCGAACCCCGCTAGCATTTCCCTCCTCCTCCGGTCTGTCCCAGGGTCGACGACGACCTGGCACCGTCGGATCCCGCTTGATCTGACGGCCCAGATCCGCGGGTACCCTTTCGCCCTGCCACCCCACTGACCGCTGGGGCCCGCCTTGTGGAATTTAAACCCAACTGCAGCGAGAGCCTTGCGCGCCGTGGGCTGAATCCCCTCCGGCCGGCCCAATTAACCCCAGATCCCAGCCCATGAAGCGCCTTTTCTTTTTCTTTTTTCCTGTATTTTCCAGATCTGCAAGATACCTGTTGGTTTAAATGCAAATAAAATGGAAAGTAATACTTTTTATCTAGATCTTATTTTTACCAAGTACCCAAGTGTTTTATGCACTATGCAGAACTGGTCTTTTGCCAAAAATAATTTTCATTATTTATTGGCAATTAATCCACTAAAAGTTGCCTTTTGCACTAAATAAATAGCTCAGAGAGTTGTACATACCCATTTGAGATGAATAAAAGTTCTCCGGGAAGGTAATTGCTATAATAATAAATTAGCAAAGGACTCATGCCAAGGTGAATAGTAGTTTGTCTATAGTAAAAATAACAAAAACTATTAGTTTCTGCCTTAGGTAATTTCTCTAGGTCAAACCAACAGAGGTATTGGCCCAATTCCAACTCCCAGTAAAACTCCATATCAACATCTACCAAACTACGGCAGATTAAATTTTATTGAGCTATGGTTCAATGTTAATAAATTAAACTATTCTGTGTAGACTCTTTTCACTAAATAAACCACTCCAAAAGTTCTTGATATCCAAAAAGGTTGATTCCAAATTCTACAGAAAGGTATTCTAAATGCATACCATGTGCCCTTGGAATAAACTCAAAACCTTCTGTAGTTTTAATTTGGTGAAAAAGACAAAACAGTTCTAGAACTGCCTTTGGGAATTTCCAGAGGGCACTCTGGTAATTATTTTGACATAATTCCAACTCTCGATGAACAATTACATCAAGCCCTACCTAATCACCCAAGGAAATAAGTTTTTGAGCTCCAAAACTTTTCCGGTGAATTATCTCTTAAAACCAGAGATTATTTCACTAGAATATACATAAGAAATTAAAGAAAAGTGATAAAACCTTGAAACCACTTTTGTTGGCCTTGTTTTGTAAAAACCTACATGATGGTATTCTGGTAAAACTTTTATACCATACTTACCCAGGCCTTGGTCCCAAACCCCTTCATTAATGGTTTTGACCATTTACCGAATAAAGGAAATCCCACCACTACAAATAGGGCTTTTGCAATGGCTCTAATCTCAACCACTCAAAACCTAATAAATGTTATACGTGTATTGTCCACTTTCTTGCTGTGTGTATGTTCACTTGTATGCCGTGTTTTGATTGTGGTCTTGCTTGTTTGCATGTATACTTGATGACGACAATAGTTGCGCTTGTATTGGTATTCTTGGTTATCCAAAGAAGAAGTCCAGGGACATATTGCCATATTGCTGATCATCAGGCAAGCCACCTTCTTGCTCATAAGCCTTGTCCTACTGTTTTACTTACGCATGTTTTATCTACTATTTATTAAAACTGCATTGTTTTACTATTTGATGATGTATATATGGTAGTGGTTTGGCTCCACCGAACTATTACACTTTTGTACTATTAAGTACAGCCCCCTTGGTGACACCTACTTGTCCCTAGTAGAATAGATGGTGTATAACACCATAACCCTTTGGAGACCCTGTTCTAACCCAAGCAAAGCTATAGGATGGGAAGAGCCCGGAAAAGTTTTACCAAATGTTTTATGATAAAACCTTGGTTTACGAAAAGTTTTACCAAATGTTTTATGATAAAACCTTGGTTTACGAAAAGTTTTACCAAATGTTTTATGATAAAACCTTGGTGAGGTGGGACCTCCCAAGAGATGTTGAGAAAGAAAAAGGTTTTGTTTTACAAAATGCTGGAGGAAAACCGGAGGAAAAAGGTTTACGAAAACGCACCCGGTTCTTTGCAGTTTAGCTATAACAACTAAACCCGTACAACCACATTACTCTAGAATGGGACATGGCTGGATTTGATGTTTGCCTATTCTGGTATAAGCTGCCTCGCAACTACTACAGGGGATCGCGATCCCCGGAGGCTGGGCCTTCTCCCTTAAAGGTCCATGTGGGACATCGACCTAGAGAAGGAACGAACTGTCTGGGGGGAGCCAGGCGTTACTATGAGCCCCTCATTGAAAGCACCCACTGTGTGAAGTGTAAAATGCGCTCCGGTTGGTCCTCGGTACCCGACGTCCTGGTGTTGAGGGGAACAACACTCATAGGGTAGGTACTTATACTGGAGTGGAATTCGGATAGTCTTGATCGGTTACTCGACCCACGATCGGTGTAGATCAGGGTAGTGTACCCGGATGTTGTGGGTAAAGTGTGCAACCTCTGCAGCTCGTAAATCTATTCCAATAGCCGTGTCCGCGGTTATGGATGGGTTGGACAAACTTCTGTAGAGCGGTCCTGGTTTTGTTTTCAAAAAGGATTTCGGAAAATAAATGGCTTTGGAAAGGTTTTGACCATGGGATGGTCGTAAAGGAGAAAGGTTTTGACCATGGGATGGTCGAAAGGAGGAGAAAGGAGTTTGGTCGTGGGACGACCAGAAGACATGAGCAAATAGGTACCCCAATCCTAGTGTTCATAAAACTTTTCAAAAGGTTTCCAAAATGGTTTACAAAAGTTTTCAACAAGATATGTAGATGCTATATCTACAAGAGAAACTATTTGAGAAAAGAACCTCTCTTGAAGCCCTCCTACTACCACAGCCATATTGCTTATCCTCTTGTTATTATTATTTTCTTGAGGTGGTTTGCGAGTACATTCAAAGAACTCACTGGCATGGTCCCTAGCTATTAATTTGGTCAGATATCAAGAAGAGGAAGAAGTTAACGGCTAAGCGAGCTAGGACGTTCTCCTAGTCAGTTGTCTGTAGGTTAAGGCATGGCTCGGGCTCTATGCTTAATGAAGTTCCGCTGATGTTGATCGATGTAGCCATAATGGCAACTAAGGTATGATATGTATTCGTTATGTATTGGATGTTTACTTTGATACTTGTCTGTTATGTGCCACGACTAACTGATCATGGGATCGTGGTTGTATGCATGGCAGGGATTCTCGGAGGATTAGTCCGGGGGCCCCACACTAGTGGATCCATGTGGTTTAGGAAAAGAACACACATGCAATGACATGTAGTGGATCCATATGGTTTTGGAAAAGAACACACATGCAATGACATCTAGTGGATCGATGTGGTTTATGAAAACAACACACATGGAATGGATCAAGCGGATCCATGTGGTTTACGAAAAGAACAGACATGCAATGATGTCACATCCCAATTATTAGAATTGGTACTGTATATCATGCATGGAGTTGCATCATATTCATCTTTGCAAAATTTCAGTTTTAAAAGCTTTTGCTAAAAACACCACTCAAGTGCATGTTCATCGCTTATAGGTGACTAGTAGGGTTTTACCTTGCATCTTCGAGAATGCTACTATATGCACATTCTAGATGCATAGGTGTGTAGAGTTTTCCAATACAAACCTGTAGAAATTTGTTTCGCTCAAATCGGAGCTGTAGATCTAAAGTTATGGCATTTTTTACCTTAACTGAATATCAGAATTCAGATAGTTTCAAATAGACACCCAGATTCAGTTAATAGACCGTTCAGAGAAAACGAATAAAAGAAAAAAGGGAAACGGTAGCCAGCTGGGCCGACAGCCCGTAGCGGCCCATCGGCCGACCCGGGAGTCGCCAGGCGCAGCACTAGCTGCCGCCCGCCTGCCAGCGCACACGGCGCACAGCGAGTCCACCGGCCCAGCAGCCCGCCCTGCCCGGCCGACAAGCAGGACCCACCCGTCAGCGCCCTGCACCTCGAGCAGACCGTGCTCGACACGAGCTCCGCCCGTCGCCGCCGATTCTTCCGGGAGATACCGAATCCGTTCGAAAAACTTGACCCCATCCCAACCGATCACAGCCCTATATAGCCCTCGATCTCCTCCTCGAACCCCCCTAAAATGCCATCTATTCCGCGCCACGTCACGGTAATTGCTCGCCGGAGCAACCCGCCGCTGCCACCGCCATTACCACCGGTAAGAAGCTTGCAATCGACCCCGTGCCCCCTTCTTTTCATGAGAGTATCGCAGCGCAGCGCCGTCCCTTTTTGACCCCTCCCCGTTTCCTCTGCAGCGCCCCCGAGCCACCGCTCGATCTCGCCGGAGACCTCCTCCGTCGCGCCGCTCCAGCCGCCGAGCGCCGCCGCCCGAGGACACCCCTGTCCAAGTCGACCCCGCCCTCGAGACCACCGCCGCTTGCCTCATGCCATGAGCCACCTCGTCACCGCCGAAGATCGTCGGAGAGCCACCCCTGCCCACCTCCGATGACGCGCCTTTGAGCATCTAGGCCGACTGGCGCCGGCCGTCGGATCCTGGATGGACGGGCCGGATCAAACGCTAACCGCGTGGACCGCTGACTGGTGAAAAACATACCCTAGTCAGTGCCACGTCGGCAGATACAAGTCAGCAAGAATATTCCTCGGGAATATTCCCTCGTTTTATAGAAAATTATTAAAAAGACAAAAGATATGTATAACTTCATTCATAAGAAAAGAATTACTAGTCCAAAAATATCAAATAATATGTCGTTGGAAAGCTCTTTTCTTACAGTTTATTAATATAAAACTAGTTTAGATAGTTACTGTAAGGTTTGGCTGTAGTTATTTAAATAGTTTAATACCCTTTTTTGGAGTAATAAATTCATAAGAAAATAACTACTAATCAGAAAATTGCAAAAAAGGTGTATATGGAATCACAAGAAAGTGTAGAACCTATTTCTGAATTAAAATTGCAATTTTACTGTACGAATATGTTTGAGATTAATTAAAGACTTATTGCACTATAAAAATTGCAGAAAAAGTTCTGTAGCACCTTTTTGCGTGATTCCAATTGCCCCTAGCTTTATTTTGGATTATCCACACAGTAGTATTTTTGCCCAGGTTTTACAATAGTGTTTACTGATGAGGCTTAGTATTTTTCCTAAAGACCTATTAATTGGGATAACAAATTGATTTTTTTGTTTTCATTGCATTAAAGTTTTTTCCATGCATCATGCAACAGTAATAAACATCGGAGAAGATAGAAGGGTTACTAAAACCTTTATTAAGATATCATGCATGCATTTGTGCACTTGTCTATGATTGTGTATGTCTGTTTATGTGTTGAAATTGTATCGTGTAGATTATGACGAGTGCAACGCTTGTTTCTGCGAGGATTGTACTCTCGACTCCTACTGCCAAGGCAAGTAGATGCTATTTTGTTCATACCTTGTCCTACTATTTTCTCTTATGCATGTGTAGTGTATTTCTGTAGATATCGTGTAGGAATTACTATGCTATGCTATATCCTATATATTGTGGTAGGAATTCCTTGTAGATGAGCCCCGTTCAGTAGATGTGCTTAGACCTGCTGTGAAGATGGGGGAAAGGGATCACATTATGGTGAAGTATGTGTTTGTTCAAACTAAAACAACATAACGTTAATGAACTACCTGGCCAGAGTGGTTGGATTGTCAACGGATTGTGGATAATGGTGGCGAATGCCGCCCAGGGTACTGAGAAGGATTAGTTCTCTTTGTTATGGTAGCTTACGTGTGCAACCATGTGCCAGTAAGAAATGGGTGGCTGGTTGGACTTAGTAGGTCGTGGTTATCCGAACCTAGCGTAGAGAGAGATGTAGTGAATGGTAGGTTGGGACCGGTGCGAAGTGGGGTTTAGAGATCTACTTCCCAAAAGGTCTCATCTTGGTATTCTCCCTATCATCACACAATATTAGTGTGGTGGTACGAGCTGGGTTGGCCAGGTCATATGGGTAAAGTGTACAAACCCTAGTAGGGTGTAAAACTAAGTACTTAGTTGTGTCCACGATTACGGATGATTGAGTTGTTTGATTTTCAGACTATGAAATATTCTCACTCATCCTTATTTCCTAGTTACTAAAACATGATGGGTGAACCTAATGGGTTGTTGTGAATCAAATGGTTTACGAAATTCGGATAAATGTGTTTGAAAAGTGCAAGCTAGCCAAAGCTCCACTAGCCAAATAAGCATGTAGATGCTAGGTGCATTGTCTCTTTTACCTTAGCGCTACTTGCCATACATTCCATGTACTGACCCTTTAGGGCTGCTACCTTTCATGTTGCAGGTTATTCTGATTCCGAGTGATCGAAATAGGTCGCGGTACTCACTCGACACTTGTTCCCTTGTGGGCAATTTGAAGATGGAGTAGTTATCTTTATTTATGTTGCTACTTGAATGATGTGTAAGCTAGCCTTCGAGCTAAGTGAATATTGTAATAATTTAATCTTTTGGATCTTTGTTAATTATGATACACGAATTATTACTTTGTTATTTCATCTATGTTCTATGTAAGCCAATGAAACGATCCAGGGATTGGCATGTTGCATAGAAGCTACAGTCTTTTCAGTACTGTAGTATAACAGATGGTATCAGAGCCGTGTGTTGACTATAGATCGTAACCTAAGATTGGAATAAGAAGCCTCATATTTATTTAAGTCTATTTTACATTCTGTCTTTATTCTTATGCCTTCATTCTAGTAAATTATTATCCTTTGTTGTTCTCACTCTTTCCTCTTTACAATTGATATATGGGATATGCCACTAGAGTTGAGTATGTTGAGTTCCAATCACCAAGACTCTTCGCAAGGCAGTTGGTGGAGCTTTGTCAGACGCTGGGCATGCTAATGCCGATGTTCAAAGGAAGGCGGATGAACGCATATTGTTGGGGATATACTTTCTGGGTATCCTCATAGTTCCTCACTAACCAGGGTGGCCCACTTCGGGTTAGAGCTTTGCTTCATGGGAGGTCCAGTCAGGGACAAAGACGGAGTCCAATCCGGCTACGGGAAGGCCCAGAAGACTTACCGACTTAGGCCCATAATGTTACTTGTAGTTCAAGATGTACTATGTAACCAACTCTTAGTCGTAGCCGGAAAGATCTCTCCTGTAAACCCTAGATGGCCGAAAGTACCGATCAGAGCTTGACTCCGAGAAATGGACCCAAAGCCGTCTTTGCTACCAGCGTTGCCAAGAACGCAAAGAAGAAGAACAAGAAGAACAAGACCCCGGCAAAAGACCCTCTGACAGAGGAGGTGATTGCCGAGGAATACGAAGAAGACTCGGATGGAGCACTTATCCCAGAAGAGCCGAAAATAGAAGAATCGGTGGATGGACACGTGATCACCGAAGGTGCGTGTAAACTCATCGATGCTGCATTAACCACACCTATCCCTACAGCCGCAGAACTTACTGCTGCAGAGCTGGATGAAAGGGCCCAAGCCATAGAAGCGCGTCGTTAACAACTCCTCGATGAAGCCAAAAACATCGAGGTGGAGAAGAAACGCATGGCAACTAAGGACTACATGTCTCGGTTGCATCAGAAGACACGAAAGCATCACACCGATGATGAACAATTCCCACATGTCCGTGCCGTCCTTTTCAGAGATGAGATGGGGAAGCCACGGAAAGATAGCAAAGGAGATTGGGCATACCCAACCCCGGTACAGAATACCGTGGCGGCCCGAGAAATTCTATCGGCTAAACCAGGACCGGAGGAGATCCGTTTGGGTATCAAACTACTCAACAAGATACTGGAGCACCAAAAGGTCGCCCTGTCCGGAAGTCAAAAACTGGTCTCGGATTCCGACCAATGTTGCACAGATCCGGCATGGGCTGGCGTAAGATCCCATTACGTCCGGGCGCAGTATCATCACCCCGAACACCGGGAAGAAAATTATTCAAGAAGCGGATCGTCAGGACAGCATCACAGAACTATGCGTAACTGGAGAAACGTTGCTCCAGCGGCCGAGAAAGATGCCATCGCTGCACTAAATTTGAAGAACCCTCCCCGACAAGAATCTAACGATCGAAGGGGAGAAGATAAAGAGAAACGTCGGGAGGAGGACCGTCAAAAAATGCCACCTCCTAAACGTGCAAGTCGTCAGGCTGAGCCTCACCATGGTGGGAACGACGGACGAAGGAACGACGGAAACCATGCCGGGACAAGCCAGCACGGGGCTCGTCGTAGTCAAGATCCTCCGCAGAACCGGAATAATGACGCTCTGGACGGAGGCCGGCGATTTCAGCCGGAAACAATTCAGCTGCCCCACCCTCTCCACCAGGTAGTCATCACAACGGCTCCCAAGGGGAACAAGGAGGACCACGTGGCGGAGGAGGTGGTGGCAGAAGCCGAAGTCCGGCTCCAAGGCACCGCAGCCATAGCCGACATTCGGGATGATCTCTATCCCCAAGCGACGCAAGGCACAGGATCAATTCCAACATAGAGGCGCGACGCTATGAAAACGATGACATGTACGTGGGCCCAAAGTGCTTCGAACCACGCATCAGAGCTACAAGATTCCCGGAAGGATTTGCTATCTCAAGGAACATCCAAGCCTACGACGGTATTGCTCGACCAGATACTTGGCTACAAGATTTTTTCCAAGCTTGCTGCATCGCCAAAGGCGAAAACAGCCTGGTCGCAACCCGATATCTCCCACTTATGTTGCGGAAGACGGCGCGATCATGGCTCAATGAACTTCCGGAGAACACCATCCATAACTGGTATGACATGCAAAGTGCGTTCTTTCGCAATTTCGAAGGCACATATCGGAGGCCCTGTTCGGTCGGAGACCTACAGCGCTGCACCCAGAAAGCGGGAGAAACTTGCCGGGATTACCTCAGACGATGGATCGACACCAAGAACTCCTATGAAGGAGTAAACGATCAAACTGCGATAGAAGCTTTCATCGCAGGGCTCCCAATTGGTCTACTACGTCACCGCTTGAAGTGTGACAAGGTCACTGATTTGGGAGAGATGATAGAAACAGGGAGCAAGTATGTAGATGCTGATGATGATGCAGAAGGATTACTCAACGTCCTAGCTGTACCTCAGTCGGTAAGATAACGAAACTAACAAGCTCAGAAGCGCAAAAATACCTCGGAAGAAAAACCCATCACGGAAACAACGGTGGTTACTACTGTTTCCGGGTCTGGAGGACGAGGAGGACGTGGCGGAGGCCGCGGGCGTGGCCGTGGGACTTCAAGGATCCAAGGTAGAGGAGAACAGCAACCAGGAAAAACCTACTCTTGGGCCGACATTGCGAATAACCCATGTGTGCATCACCTAGACGCCAATGGGGGCTCGTCCCACACCAACGCTGAATGTCGTTTCAATGACGACATCAAAAGAGATGATACCGCGGGCTACAAAGCTAAGCGAAACAAGGGAAAGAAAAATCCCGAAAAAGACAAAGAGACCAAGGAAGATTCCGACATGGAGGAAGCTGATGCTTCAAATCCCAAGCCGGAAGGGAAGAAAACTTTTACCTCCAAGAAGGACACTTAGGTCACCTTCCTCGGATGTCAACCAACAAAGGTGAAGAAAGCAGTTCTCCACGAGCTCAACACAACAGTTCCGGTTGTCCCTCAATATCTGGACTGGTCGGAAGTGGCAATCACATTTGACCGTGCTGATCATCCGCCTAAGCTACACAGGCGAGGAAAATACGCCTTAATCGTCAACCCACTTATTGACGGTTATGGTTTCTCCAAGACCCTCATGGACGGTGGTAGCAGCATCAATATTCTCTATGTTGAAACGCTACGCCGGATGAAGGTCCCGGAAACACATATCAACCATAGCTCTGTGATCTTTTACGGAGTTCTCCCAGGAAGACAAGCTAATTCCCTGGGAGAGATTACTTTGGATGTTACCTTTGGAACTCCAAAGAATTATCGGACGGAGGCACTTTCCTTCGAAGTGGTCCCGTTCAAGAGCGCATACCACGCTATATTCAGACGTCTGGCTTACTGGGCTTTTATGGCTCGTCCGTGTTACATTTACAATATGATGAAAATTGCAGGTCCCAACTGCGTGATCACCATCAGGAGAGACTCAAAGAAAGCGTGAGAGTGCGAGGATGGAAATGCCGCCTTTGCCGAAGCCATGCTGCACACCCAGGAGTACCAGGAGATCAAGAAGAGCATAGATCCGTCCGAGATGCCTGCAACGAAGAAGGAGGTGACAAAGCCAAATCTGGAGTTCAAGGCATCGGAAGAGACGAAGAAAGCGCCGTTGAAGGATGATGACCCCTCGAAGGTGACCCAGGTAGGCGTAGGCCGAAGTAGCGCATATGAAAGCACACTCGTCAAGTTCCTCCAAGCAAATCAATATAATTTCGCATGGCAGCCATCTGACATGACCGGAGTACCTAGGGAACTTGCCGAGCACTCTCTAAATGTAAAACCGAACGCTAAACCCGTCAAACAGTCCCTACGGTGGATCCATGTGGTTTAGTAAAATAACACACATGCAATGTCATATAGTGGATCCATGTGGTTTATGAAGAGAACACACATGCAATGATATCTACTGGATCCATCTGGTTTATGATAAGAACAGACATGCAACGACATCTAGTGGATCCATGTGGTTTAGGAAAAGAACACACATGCAATGACTCTAGTGGATCCATGTGGTTTAGGAAAAGAACACACATGCAATTACATGTAGTGTATCCATGTGATTTATGAAAATAACACACATGTAATGACATCTGGTGGATCGATGTGGTTTATGAAAAGAACACACATGGAATGACTCGAGTGGATCCATGTGGTTTAGGAAAAGAACACACATGCAATGACATCTAGTGGATCCATGTGGTCCATGAAAAGGACACAAATGCAACGGCATCTAGTGGATCCATCTGGTTTATGGAAATAACACACATGCAATGACATCTAGTGGATCCATGTAGATTATGAATAGAACACACATGGAATGACTACTGGATCCATGTGGTTTCGGAAAATAACACAAATGCAATGACATCTAGTGGATCCATGTAGTTTATGAAAAGAATACACATGCAATGACTAGTGGATCCATGTGGTTTAGGAAAAGAACACACCTGCATTGACATCTAGTGGATCCATGTGGTTTATGAAAAGAACACACATGCAATGACTCTAGTGGATCCATGTGGTTTAGGAAAAGAACACACATGCAATGAAATCTAGTGGATCCATTTGGTTTATGAAAAGAACATGCATGCAATGATATCTAGTGGATCCGTGTGGTTTATGAAAAGAACAGACATGCAATGACTAGTAGATCCATGTGGTTTTGGAAAACAACACACATGCAATGACATCTAGTTGATCCATGTGGTTTATGAAAGAACACACATGCAATGACTCTAGTGGATCCATGTGGTTTAAAAAAAGAACAAACATACTATGACATTTAGTGGATCCATGTCATTTATGAAAATAACACACCTGCAGTGACATCTTGTGGATCCATGTGGTTTATGAAAAGAACAGAGACTCAATGACTCTAGTGGATCCATGTGGTTTAGGAAAATAACACACATGCAATAGTCGATCCATCTGGTTTATGAAAAGAACACACATGCAATGACTCTAGTATATCCATGTGGTTTAGGAAAAGAACACACATGCAATGACATATAGTGGATCCATGTGGTTTATGAAAATAACACACATGCAATGACTCTAGTGGATCCATGTGGCTTATGAAAAGAACACACATGTAATGACATATAGTGGATCCATGCGATTTATGAAAAGAACACATATGCAATGACTCCAATGGATCCATGTGGTTTGTGAAAAGAACACACATGCAATGACATCTAGTGGATCCATGTGGTTTATGAAAAGAACACACATGCAATGACATCTAGTGGATCCATGTGGTTTATGAAGAGCACACACATGCAATGATATCTAGAGGATCCATGTGGTTTAGGAAAATAACACACATGCAATAACATTAGTGGATCCATGTGGTTTATGAAAAGAACACGCATGCAACAACATCTAGTGGATCCATGTGGTTTAGGAAAAGAACACACATGCAATGATTCTAGTGGATCCATGTGGCTTAGGAAAATAACACACATGCAATAACATGTAGTGGATCCATGTGATTTATGAAAATAACACACATGCAATGACATATGGTGGATCGATGTGGTTTATGAAAAGAACACACATGGAATGACTCGGGTGGATCCATGTGGTTTAGGAAAAGAACACACATGCAATGACATCTAGTGGATCCATGTGGTCCATGAAAAGGACACAAATGCAACGACATCTAGTGGATCCATCTGGTTTATGGAAATAACACACATGCAATGACATCTTTTGGATCCATGTAGATTATGAATAGAACACACATGGAATGACTATTGGATCCATGTGGTTTCGGAAAATAACACAAATAAAATGACATCTAGTGGATCCATGTAGTTTATGAAAAGAATACACATGCAATGACTAGTGGATCCATGTGGTTTAGGAAAATAACACACATGCAATGACATATAGTGGATCCATGCGGTTTATGAAAAGAACACACATGCAATGACTCTAGTGGATCCATGTGGTTTAGGAAAAGAGAACACCTGCAGTGAAATCTAGTGGATCCATTTGGTTTATGAAAAGAACATGCATGCAATGATATCTAGTGGATCCGTGTGGTTTATGAAAAGAACAGACATGCAATGACTAGTAGATCCATGTGGTTTTGGAAAACAACACACATGCAATGACATCTAGTTGATCCATGTGGTTTATGAAAGAACACACATGCAATGACTCTAGTGGATCCATGTGGTTTAAAAAAAGAACAAACATACTATGACATTTAGTGGATCCATGTCATTTATGAAAATAACGCACCTGTAGTGACATCTTGTGGATCCATGTGGTTTATGAAAAGAACACACATGCAATGACTCTAGTGGATACATGTGGTTTAGGAAAATAACACACAAGCAATAGTCGATCCATCTGGTTTATGAAAAGAACACACATGCAATGACTCTAATATATCCATGTGGTTTAGGAAAAGAACACACATGCAATGACATATAGTGGATCCATGTGGTTTATGAAAAGAACACACATGCAAGGACTCTAGTGGATCCATGTGGCTTATGAAAGGAACACACATGTAATGACATATAGTGGATCCATGCGATTTATGAAAAGAACACATATGCAATGACTCTAATGGATCCATGTGGTTTATGAAAAGAACACACATGGAATGACATCTAGTGGATCCATATGGTTTATGAAAAGAACACACATGCAATGACATCTAGTGGATCCATGTGGTTTATGAAAAGAACACACATGGAATGACTCGAGTGGATCCATGTGGTTTAGGAAACGAATAGACATGCAATAACATCTAGTGGATCCATGTGGTTCATGAAAAGAACACAAATGCAATGACATCTAGTGGATCCATGTGGTTTATGGAAAGAACACACATGCAATGACATCAACTGGATCCATTTTGTTTATGAATAAAACACATATGGAATGACTAGTGGATCCATGTGGTTTAGGAAAAGAACACACATGCAATGAAATCTAGTGGATCCATGAGGTTCATGATAATAACACACAGCAATGACGTCTAGTGGATCTATGTGGTTTATGAAAATAACACACATGCAATGACATCTAGTGGATCGATTCGGTTTACGAAAAGAACACACATGCAATGACTCTAGTGGATCCATGTGGTTTACAAAAAGAACACACATGCAATGGCATCAAGTGGATCTATTTGGGTTACGAAAAGAATACGCATGCAATGACATCTATTGGATCCAGGTGGTTTATGAAAAGAACATACATGCACTGACTCTAGTGGATCCATGTGGTTTTGGAAAAGAACACACATGCAATGACATCTACCGGATCCATGTGTTTTATGAAAATAACACACATGCAATGACTCTAGTGGATCCATGTGGTTTAAAAAAGAACACACATACAATGACATTTACTAGATCCATGTTGTTTATGAAAATAACATACATGCAATGACATCTAGTGGATCCATGTGTATTAGGAAAATAACACACATGCAATGACATCTAGTGAATCCATGTGGTTTATGAGAAGAACACACATGCAATGACTAGTGGATCCATGTGGTTTAGGAAAAGAACACACCTGCAATGGCATCTAGTGGATCCATGAGGTTTATGAAAATAACACACATGCAATGACTCTAGTGGATCCATGTGGTTTAGGAAAAGAGCACACATGCAATGAAATCTAGTGGATCCATTTGGTTTATGAAAAGAACATGCATGCAATGACATCTAGTGGATCCATGTGGTTTATGAAAAGAACATACATGCAATGACTAGTAGATCCATGTGGTTTTGGAAAACAACACACATGCAATGATATCTAGTTGATCCATGTGGTTTATGAAAGAACACGCATGCAATGACTCTAGTGGATACATGTGGTTTAAAAAAAGAACAACCATACTATGAAATTTAGTGGATCCATGTCATTTATGAAAATAACGCACCTGCAGTGACAGCCTGTGGATCCATGTGGTTTATGAAAAGAACACACATGCAATGACTCTAGTGGATCCATGTGGTTTAGGAAAATAACACACATGCAATAGTCGATCCATCTGGTTTATGAAAAGAACACACATGCAATGACTCGAGTATATCCATGTGGTTTAGGAAAAGAACACGCATGCAATGACTCTAGTGGATCCATGTGGTTTAAAAAAGAACACACATACAATGACATTTACTGGATCCATGTTGTTTATGAAAATAACATACATGCAATGACATCTAGTGGATCCATGTGGTTTATGAAAAGTACACACTTGTAATGACTCTAGTATATCCATGTGGTTTAGGAAAAGAACACACATGTAATGACATCTAGTGGATTTATGTGGTTTATGAAAAAACACACATGCAATGACTCTAATGGATCCATGTGGTTTATGAAAAGAACACACCTGCAATGTCATCTCGTGGATCCATGTGGTTTAGGTAAAGAACACACATGCAATGACTCTAGTTGTAACATCCCAATTTCAGCAACCCTGACTAGTTGCCTAGAATGCCAAATATCAAGGGGCACAAAAACTTTTTCTTGTTAAGTGTGGAAGGGTTTGCTTGTTGATTGTCTGTGCTTATGTTTCTGATTGTATAGCTTATGATATACTCCTTACCTCAACATCAGTTGTCAAAAAGCTATTTAACAAAACTATCCTGGCTAATTTTACATCTTCTCAAATGTTCTGGCATTTGAAAACATGAGCCAAGATTCTTGTGTAACCAAAACTAGTTTAGTAGCTTCCATTGACAAAACTATGGAGAGTTATAACCTCCTTATGTTTTCAAGACAGAACCTTTGACTACTCTTATCTCTAGATTTAACAAAATCGTTTATGAAGCATTATAAACTCTACTCTTGGTAGAGATACCAATATTCTCTTATCTTATTCCAAACTACATCCTTCTCAAACTACCCCAACCTTACCTCAAGCCAGGCTTGATGGTAACCTTAGTAGTAACACTGCTTAGTTTTTAAGATGAGTTGCCTTGATCTGCTGCCTGATGAATTGCCTTGATCTGCTGTTTGACTCGATTGCTTAAAAGTAGTATGAGATACTCTAGGAGCTCATCCACTAGGATCAAGATACTTTAAAATCACTGAACCCTAAGAAAAAATACAATCTGGATCTAATCTCTAGCCACGAGGCGATCATCTAAAACCCTTAACCAGATAAATTCTGCAGTGATCCATTCTTGAAGTTTCCAAGTTAATGAAGACCAATATCAAGCATGGATCCCTTCTACTCAAGTTTCCAAGTCAATGAAGACCAATATCAAGCATGGATCCCTTCTACTCAATCTTCTCTTCAACCTCATCCACTTGTTGATACTTTGGTATCATCCTATCCATCAAAAGCCTTCCCTCTCGTAATCTAGTCAAAAACCCTAAATCTAGCAAATTTGGCTAAGTCTAGAAAACTATTTCCAACATCACCTTTTTGAATGCCTCCCTTTCTCAAACCTTGTGCATTTTTGAAAATGCATTCGAAAAATCTTATTAACCATCGTAAGGACTACCAATGCCCACTCTTGCCCATGGTTAGATCATCCTCCAATCCACTTGTTCTTGATGGTTTTGCAGGCAAGAAAATAACTACTCCTGCAAATCTAGCCAACATGCCTAATTTGACAGAAGCTCACACCACCATCCCACCTTCTCTGGACCAAATCTTTGCATGGTTGTGTTCTACTCATATAGGTCTACCAACATCTACTTCACTTGTTCCAAGTGGATCTTTGTGCTTCTTAAACCCACATGGTTTATAAGGCATCATGACTCATTTGGTATGGCAGCCTTATTTTCAAATGTAAGTTGGCCATCACTTCCAGACCACCTCAAACGTAACCAATCCAAAATCCTTCTGCCATGATCATCTATATGACTTGGTCTAACTATCCATCTATTCCTTGCATCAAGGGGAGCTCTGAGATCCAAGAACCAACAAGGTTTTGGTGGTATGAAAATAACATTACCCTAGATCCTCCATTCCTTGTTTTCCCATCTAATTCAAGTTGGACTTACAATTACCAAGGTTGAAAATGCTTGCTAAACCTTGTCTACATCATGTACCTTAATCCTCAAGATTTATCAAATATTATCCATAATTATTATGGCTCCAAATCTAATTAATCTCTTTAATAGTCAAAATCTCCAAAACTCCTTTCCCAAAGGAAAGTTTGGTTTTTGCCAAAACACTTCCCCAAATATAAGAAATTTTGAGATCCATATATCATACCCTACTTTCCCACCTCAAAAATAAGTATTTTTGAGATCCTTTACTATTTCTTTTTGCCCTTTTTCTCAACTGGCAAAAATGGAATAATAATAATTTTAAATACTTTTAATCCTCAATAAATCTTGGAAATATTACCCTAAGTCTGTATTCACATTTGGGACCATCTCACACCAAAAACCAACCTTGTACAATGTAAATTTATCGAATGATCTTCTAAAAACTACCTCTGTACTTTTTGAATAAGTGATTTTAAGTGGACTTTAAATCCTCTAAAAATCCCAAGTAATTCCTAGAGAGGTCCCTTACCCTCATCTATCTCCCATAACCATTTCCTCATCATGTCCAATACAATTTCTAGACTTCCTTCATAACCACTATTTTGGCTAAGTTTTGAACTTATTCAAAACATAGAGATAAACCTTATCAAAACCACCACAAAACTTGTCAAGAACTACTCCCCAGTAACCAGCACTCCTCCTCTGATCAAGCACCCCTGTAGAAGGGCACTGTTCCCCAGGTCCACTAGTGATTGGAAGGAGAGAGAAAAAGAGATATGCCCATATCTTTGATATAAATGTGTAGCAGCCACCACACTCACTCCTTGCCCCCACATTGACCCCTACTGACCAGACCACGACCACTCCACCGCCCTCCTCGCCCTATCCTCGAGCACCACCCATCCATGCCCTCTCTTGGACCTTGTCCATCATGAACCAATCCAACCAAAGTTAAATAGGCTAGAGGCCACCCTGTGCCTCCCCTGCCCCTCATTTGCTTTCTCTCCCTTCCACAACACCACCCCACTAGCTCCCTCTTGCCTCCTGTGCCCTCCCACGCCATGGAAAGAGAGGAACATCTCCTCTCGGTCTTGCTCTAAAAAGGCAAGTACTCCCTCGAACCAGGCCACGTCCCACCCTCTTATCCACTTCTATTAACCCCTCTAACTCAGATCTACTCCCTGTGCCCTCCTTTCTGTCCTAGGTACACCAGAGATGCCGTCGTCTTGCATGTCCAAGAGAAGCTCCCTCCCGTCGAGCCGACCTCCCCGAGCACCTGCAGCCCTATCGAAGCCATCCTGGTGCCCTCCCAGGACGTCCGCATCCACCCTGCACCCTCGCCAATGACATGCATGCAGCCCCGAGCCTGCACAGGCAAGCTCCCGAGCCGGCCGAGCCACGGATGCGTGCAACCCCGCCATTTCTGCACCTCGCCAGGACAGCCGTCGACTACCGTATCGCCCTATCTCCCCCTCGTCACCGGACAAGCTCCCCGGTGAGCCTCACTGATCTTCCCGAACCCCGCTAGCATTTCCCTCCTCCTCCGGTCTGTCCCAGGGTCGACGACGACCTGGCACCGTCGGATCCCGCTTGATCTGACGGCCCAGATCCGCGGGTACCCTTTCGCCCTGCCACCCCACTGACCGCTGGGGCCCGCCTTGTGGAATTTAAACCCAACTGCAGCGAGAGCCTTGCGCGCCGTGGGCTGAATCCCCTCCGGCCGGCCCAATTAACCCCAGATCCCAGCCCATGAAGCGCCTTTTCTTTTCCTTTTTTCCTGTATTTTCCAGATCTGCAAGATACCTGTTGGTTTAAATGCAAATAAAATGGAAAGTAATACTTTTTATCTAGATCTTATTTTTACCAAGTACCCAAGTGTTTTATGCACCATGCAGAACTGGTCTTTTGCCAAAAATAATTTTCATTATTTATTGGCAATTAATCCACTAAAAGTTGCCTTTTGCACTAAATAGATAGCTCAGAGAGTTGTACATACCAATTTGGGATGAATAAAAGTTCTCCGGGAAGGTAATTGCTATAATAATACATTAGCAAAAGACTCATGCCAAGGTGAATAGTAGTTTGTCTATAGTAAAAATAACAAAAACTATTAGTTTCTGCCTTAGGTAATTTCTCTAGGTCAAACCAACAGAGGTATTGGCCCAATTCCAACTCCCAGTAAAACTCCATATCAACATCTACCAAACTACGGCAAATTAAATTTTATTGAGCTATGGTTCAATGTTAATAAATTAAACTATTCTATGTAGACTCTTTTCACTAAATAAACCACTCCGGAAGTTCTTGATATCCAAAAAGGTTGATTCCAAATTCTACAGAAAGGTATTCTAAATGCATACCATGTGCCCTTGGAATAAACTCAAAACCTTCTGTAGTTTTAATTTGGTGAAAAAGACAAAACAGTTCTAGAACTGCCTTTGGGAATTTCCAGAGGGCACTCTGGTAATTATTTTGACATAATTCCAACTCTCGATGAACAATTACATCAAGCCCTACCTAATCACCCAAGGAAATAAGTTTTTGAGCTCCAGAACTTTTCCGGTGAATTATCTCTTAAAACCAGAGATTATTTCACTAGAATATACATAAGAAATTAAAGAAAAGTGATAAAACCTTGAAACCACTTTTGTTGGCCTTGTTTTGTAAAAACCTACATGATGGTATTCTGGTAAAACTTTGATACCATACTTACCCAGGCCTTGGTCCCAAACCCCTTCATTAATGGTTTTGACCATTTACCGAATAAAGGAAATCCCACCACTACAAATAGGGTTTTTGCAATGGCTCTAATCTCAACCACTCAAAACCTAATAAATGTTATATGTGTATTGTCCACTTTCTTGCTGTGTGTATGTCCACTTGTATGCCGTGTTTTGATTGTGGTCTTGCTTGTTTGCATGTATACTTGATGACGACAATAGTTGCGCTTGTATTGGTATTCTTGGTTATCCAAAGAAGAAGTCCAGGGACATATTGCCATATTGCTGATCATCAGGCAAGCCACCTTCTTACTCATAAGCCTTGTCCTACTGTTTTACTTACGCATGTTTTATCTACTATTTATTAAAACTGCATTGTTTTACTATTTGTTGATGTATATATGGTAGTGGTTTGGCTCCACCGAACTATTACACTTTTGTACTATTAAGTACAGCCCCCTTGGTGACACCTACTTGTCCCTAGTAGAATAGATGGTGTATAACACCATAACCCTTTGGAGACCCTGTTCTAGCCCAAGCAAAGCTATAGGATGGGAAGAGCCCGGAAAAGTTTTACCAAATGTTTTATGATAAAACCTTGGTTTACGAAAAGTTTTACCAAATGTTTTATGATAAAACCTTGGTTTACGAAAAGTTTTACCAAATGTTTTATGATAAAACCTTGGTGAGGTGGGACCTCCCAAGAGATGTTGAGAAAGAAAAAGGTTTTGTTTTACAAAATGCTGGAGGAAAACCGGAGGAAAAAGGTTTACGAAAACGCACCCGGGTCTTTGCAGTTTAGCTATAACAACTAAACCCGTACAACCACATTACTCTAGAATGGGACATGGCTGGATTTGATGTTTGCCTATTCTGGTATAAGCTGCCTCGCAACTACTACAGGGGATCGCGATCCCCGGAGGCTGGGCCTTCTCCCTTAAAGGTCCATGCGGGACATCGACCTAGAGAAGGAACAAACTGTCTGGGGGCAGCCAGGCGTTACTATGAGCCCCTCATTGAAAGCGCCCACTGTGTGAAGTGTAAAATGCGCTCCGGTTGGTCCTCGGTACCCGACGTCCTGGTGTTGAGGGGAACAACACTCATAGGGTAGGTACTTATACTGGAGTGGCATTCGGATAGTCTTGATCGGTTACTCGACCCACGATCGGTGTAGATCAGGGTAGTGTACCCGGATGTTGTGGGTAAAGTGTGCAACCTTTGCAGCTCGTAAATCTATTCCAATAGCCGTGTCCGCGGTTATGGATGGGTTGGACAAACTTCTGTAGAGCAGTCCTGGTTTTGTTTTCAAAAAGGATTTCGGAAAATAAATGGCTTTGGAAAGGTTTTGACCATGGGATGGTCGTAAAGGAGAAAGGTTTTGACCATGGGATGGTCGAAAGGAGGAGAAAGGAGTTTGGTCGTGGGACGACCAGAAGACATGAGCAAATGGGTACCCCAATCCTAGTGTTCATAAAACTTTTCAAAAGGTTTCCAAAATGGTTTACAAAAGTTTTCAACAAGATATGTAGATGCTATATCTACAAGAGAAACAATTTGAGAAAAGAACCTCTCTTGAAGCCCTCCTACTACCACAGCCATATTGCTTATCCTCTTGTTATTATTATTTTCTTGAGGTGGTTTGCGAGTACATTCAAAGAACTCACTGGCATGGTCCCTAGCTATTAATTTGGTCAGATATGAAGAAGAGGAAGAAGTTAACGGCTAAGCGAGCTAGGACGTTCTCCTAGTCAGTTGCCTGTAGGTTAAGGCATGGCTCGGGCTCTATGCTTAATGAAGTTCCGCTGATGTTGATCGATGTAGCCATAATGGCAACTAAGGTATGATATGTATTCATTATGTATTGGATGTTTACTTTGATACTTGTCTGTTATGTGCCACGACTAACTGATCATGGGATCGTGGTTGTATGCATGGCAGGGATTCTCGGAGGATTAGTCCGGGGGCCCCACACTAGTGGATCCATGTTGTTTAGGAAAAGAACACACATGCAATGACATGTAGTGGATCCATATGGTTTTGGAAAAGAACACACATGCAATGACATCTAGTGGATCGATTGGTTTATAAAAATAACACACATGGAATGGCTCGAGCGGATCCATGTGGTTTACGAAAAGAACAGACATGCAATGATGTCACATCCCAATTATTAGAATTGGTACTGTATATCATGCATGGAGTTGCATCATATTCATCTTTGCAAAATTTCAGTTTTAAAAGCTTTTGCTAAAAACACCACTCAAGTGCATGTTCATCGCTTATAGGTGACTAGTAGGGTTTTACCTTGCATCTTCGAGAATGCTACTATATGCACATTCTAGATGCATAGGTGTGTAGAGTTTTCCAATACAAACCTGTAGAAATTTGTTTCGCTCAAATCGGAGCTGTAGATCTAAAGTTATGGCATTTTTTACCTTAACTGAATATCAGAATTCAGATAGTTTCAAATAGACACCCAGATTCAGTTAATAGACCGTTCAGAGAAAACGAATAAAAGAAAAAAGGGAAACGGTAGCCAGCCGGGCCGACAGCCCGTAGCGGCCCATCGGCCGACCCGGGAGTCGCCAGGCGCAGCACTAGCTGCTGCCAGCGCACACGACGCACAGCGAGTCCACCGGCCCAGCAGCCCGCCCTGCCCGGCCGACAAGCATGACCCACCCGTCAGCGCCCTGCACCTCGAGCAGACCGTGTGCCAGTAAGAAATGGGTGGCTGGTGGGACTTAGTAGGTCGTGGTTATCCGAACCTAGCGTAGCGAGAGATGTAGTGAATGGTAGGTTGGGACCGGTGCGCAGTGGGGTTTAGAGATCTACTTCCCAAAAGGTCTCATCTTGGTATTCTCCCTATCATCACACAATATTAGTGTGGTGGTACGAGCTGGGTTGGCCAGGTCATATGGGTAAAGTGTACAAACCCTAGTAGGGTGTAAAACTAAGTACTTAGCTGTGTCCACGATTACGGATGATTGAGTTGTTTGATTTTGAGACTATGAAATATTCTCACTCATCCTTATTTCCTAGTTACTAAAACATGATGGGAAGGCCCAGTCAGGGAGGCCCAGTCAGGGACAAAGACGGAGTCCAATCCGGCTACGGGAAGGCCCAGAAGACTTACCGACTTAGGCCCATAATGTTACTTGTAGTTCAAGAAGTACTATGTAACCAACTCTTAGTCGTAGCCGGAAAGATCTCTCCTGTAAACCCTAGATGGCCGAAAGTACCGATCAGAGCTTGACTCCGAGAAACGGACCCAAAGCCGTCTTTGCTACCAGCGTTGCCAAGAACGCAAAGAAGAAGAACAAGAAGAACAAGACCCCGGCAAAAGACCCTCTGACAGAGGAGGTGATTGCCGAGGAATACGAAGAAGACTCGGATGGAGCACTTATCCCAGAAGAGCCGAAAATAGAAGAATCGGTGGATGGACACGTGATCACCGAAGGTGCGTGTAAACTCATCGATGCTGCATTAACCACACCTATCCCTACAGCCGCAGAACTTACTGCTGAAGAGCTGGATGAAAGGGCCCAAGCCATAGAAGCGCGTCGTTAACAACTCCTCGATGAAGCCAAAAAGATCGAGGTGGAGAAGAAACGCATGGCAACTAAGGACTACATGTCTCGGTTGCATCAGAAGACACGAAAGCATCACACCGATGATGAACAATTCCCACATGTCCGTGCCGTCCTTTTCGGAGATGAGATGGGGAAGCCACGGAAAGATAGCAAAGGAGATTGGGTATACCCAACCCCGGTACAGAATATCGTGGCGGCCCGAGAAATTCTATCGGCTAATCCAGGACCGGAGGAGATCCGTTTGGGTATCAAACTACTCAACAAGAGACTGGAGCAGCAAAAGGTCGCCCTCTCCGGAAGTCAAAAACTGGTCTCGGATTCCGACCAATGTTGCACAGATCCGGCATGGGCTGGCGTAAGATCCCATTAAGTCCGGGCGCAGTATCATCACCCCGAACACCGGGAAGAAAATTATTCAAGAAGCGGATCGTTAGGACAGCATCACAGAACTATGCGTAACTGGAGCAACGTTGCTCCAGCGGCCGAGAAAGATGCCCTCGCTGCACTAAATCCGAAGAACCCTCCCCGACGAGAATCTAATGATCGAAAGGGAGAAGATAAAGAGAAACGTCGGGAGGAGGACCGTCAAAAAATGCCACCTCCTAAACGTGCAAGTCGTCAGGCTGAGCCTCACCATGGTGGGAACGACGGACGAAGGAACGACGGAAACCATGCCGGGACAAGCCAGCACGGGGCTCGTCATAGTCAAGATCCTCCGCAGAACCGGAATAATGACGCTCCGGACGGAGGCCGGCGATCAGCCGGAAACAATTCAGCTGCCCCACCCTCTCCACCAGGTAGTCATCACAACGGCTCCCAAGGGGAACAAGGAGGACCACGTGGCAGAGGAGGTGGTAGCAGAAGCCGAAGTCCGGCTCCAAGGCACCGCAGCCATAGCCGACATTCGGGACGATCTCTATCCCCAAGCGACGCAAGGCACAGGATTAATTCCAACATAGAGGCGCGACGCTATGAAAACGATGACATGTACGTGGGCCCAAAGTGCTTCGAACCACGCATCAGAGCTACAATATTCCCGGAAGGATTTGCTATCTCAAGGAACATCCAAGCCTACGACGGCATTGCTCGACCAGATACTTGGCTACAAGATTTTTTCCAAGCTTGCTGCATCGCCAAAGGCGGAAACAGCCTGGTCGCAACCCGATATCTCCCACTTATGTTGCGGAAGACGGCGCGATCATGGCTCAATGAACTTCCGGAGAACACCATCCATAACTGGTATGACATGCAAAGTGCGTTCTTTTGCAATTTCGAAGGCACATATCGGAGGCCCTGTTCGGTCGGAGACCTACAGCGCTGCACCCAGAAAGCCGAAGAAACTTGCCGGGATTACCTCAGACGATGGATCGACACCAAGAACTCCTATGAAGGAGTAAACGATCAAACTGAGAGAGAAGCTTTCATCGCAGGGCTCCCAATTGGTCTACTACGTCACCGCTTGAAGTGTGACAAGGTCACTGATGTGGGAGAGATGATAGAAACAGGGAGCAAGTATGTAGATGCTGATGATGATGCAGAAGGATTACTCAACGTCCTAGCTGTACCTCAGTCGGTAAGATAACGAAACTAACAAGCTCAGAAGCGCAAAAATACCTCGGAAGAAAAACCCATCACGGAAACAGCGGTGGTTACTACTGTTTCCGGGTCTGGAGGACGAGGAGGACGTGGCGGAGGCCGCGGGCATGGCCGTGGGACTTCAAGGATCCAAGGTAGAGGAGAACAGCAACCAGGAAAAACCTACTCTTGGGCCGACATTGCCAATAACCCATGTGTGCATCACCTAGACGCCAATGGGGGCTCGTCCCACACCAACGTTGAATGTCGTTTCAATGACGACATCAAAAGAGATGATACCGCGGGCTACAAAGCTAAGCGAAACAAGGGAAAGAAAAATCCCGAAAAAGACAAAGAGACCAAGGAAGATTCCGACATGGAGGAAGCTGATGCTTCAAATCCCAAGCCGGAAGGGAAGAAAACTTTTCCCACCAAGAAGGACACTTACGTCACCTTCCTCGGATCTCAACCAACAAAGGTCAAGAAAGCAGTTCTCCACGAGCTCAACGCAACAGTTCCGGTTGTCCCTCAATATCTAGACTGGTCGGAAGTGGAAATCACATTTGACCGCGTTGATCATCCGCGTAAGCTACACAGGCGAGGAAAATATGCCTTAATCGTAGACCCACTTATTGACGGTTATGGTTTCTCCAAGACCCTCATGGACGGTGGTAGCAGCATCAATATTCTCTATGTTGAAACGCTACGCCGGATGAAGGTCTCGGAAACACATCTCAACCATAGCTCTGTGATCTTTTACGGAGTTGTCCCAGGAAGACAAGCTAATTCCCTGGGAGAGATTACTTTGGATGTTACCTTTGGAACTCCAAAGAATTATCGGACGGAGGCACTTTCCTTCGAAGTGGTCCCGTTCAAGAGCGCATACCACGCTATATTCAGACGTCCGGCTTACTAGGCTTTTATGGCTCGTCCGTGTTACATTTACAATATGTTGAAAATTCCAGGTCCCAACGGCGTGATCACCATCAGGAGAAACTCGAAGAAAGCGTGAGAGTGCGAGGATGGAAATGCCGCCTTTGCCGAAGCCATGCTACACACCCAGGAGTACCAGGAGATCAAGAAGAGCATAGATCCGTCCGAGATGCCCGCAACGAAGAAGGAGGTGACAAAGCCAAATCTGGAGTTCAAGGCATCGGAAGAGACGAAGAAAGCGCCGTTGAAGGATGATGACCCCTCGAAGGTGACCCAGGTAGGCGTAGGCCTAAGTAGCGCATATGAAAGCGCGCTCGTCAAGTTCCTCCAAGCAAATCAATATATTTTCGCATGGCAGCCATCTGACATGACCGGAGTACCTAGGGAACTTGCCGAGCACTCTCTAAATGTAAAACCGAACGCTAAACCCGTCAAACAGTCCCTACGGCGGTTTGGCAACGAAAAGCGTAAGGAACTAGCATGGCTCGAGTTAGCCGGATTCATAGAAGAGGTCATCCACACTGAGTGGTCGGCCAATCCTGTAATGGTCCCTAAAAAGGACACCACTAATTTAAGGATATGTGTTGATTATACTGCCTTGAAGAAGGCTTGTCCAAAAGATCCGTCCGCTCTGCCTAGAATTGATCAAGTCATCGATTCTACGGCAGGCTCGGAACTCCTCTGTTTCTCGACGCATATTCCGGCTATCACCAAATCTGGATGAAGGAATCTGACAAAGTCAAAACTTCATTCCTAACCCCTTTCGGAACCTTCTGTTTTGTTACGATGCCCTTTGGGCTGAAGAACGCAGGAGCTACGTACCAGTGCACGATGCAGCGTTGCCTCCACGGTCAACTCGGACGCAATGTACATGCATAGGTGGACGATATCGCGGTGATGTCCAAAAAGAAGGAAACACTGATTTCCGACTTGGAGGAGACGTTCGCCAGTCTACAAAAATACAACATCATGCTTAACCCGAAGAAATGTTGATTTGGAATACCCGCCGGAAAATTGTTAGGTTTCATCGTGTCTCAGAGAGGAATAGAGGTGTACCGAGACAAAATCAAGGCTATACTCAACATTTCCAGGCCAACTCGCCTGAAGGACGTACAAAGATTAACTGGTTGCATTGCTGCAGTCAGTCGATTTGTAAGCCGGCTTGGTGAAAGAGCCGCACCATTATACAAACTCCTGAAAAATACCAAGGATTTTGTTTGGACTGACGAAGCTGAAGCTGCACTACAAGAGCTGAAGAGAGTACTCTCATCTGCTCCTGTCCTTGCAGCGCCGGAACCTAAGGAACCGATGCTGCTCTACGTCATGGTAGTGGAGAGACCAGAGGAAAATCAGGAACACTTGGTGCAGCGTCCGACTTACTTTGTCAGCGAGGTCCTGACAGAATCAAAACAGCGGTATCCGCACTATCAAAAGTTGGATTACGGTGTTTTTCTAGCATCTCGTAAGCTACGACACAACTTTCAGGAGCATCCAATTACCGTGGTGAGCACAGCTGCCATGAAAGATATAATCAACAACAGTGACGCCACGGGACGCGTCGCCAAATGGGGCATAGAGCTTTCAGCTTTTGATATTGAGTATAAACCTCGGACAGCAATCAAATCCCAGATCCTTGCTGACTTTGTCGCTGATTGGACAGAGACGAAGGAGAACATGATCCTTCCTGAGTAGGAATACTGGACCCTCTTTTTCGATGGGTCTAAGGCTCGAAGGGGATCGGGGGCTGGCGTGGTGCTCAAATCACCCCAAGGAGATAAACTTGTATACGTGTTACAGATCCACTTCACAGCGATAAACAATATTGCCGAGTATGAAGCACTGCTGCATGGAATCCGGATTGCAAAGGATATTGGCATCCGACGTTTGATGTGTTACAGAGATTTGGATCTTGTTGCTCAGCAAGTGTCGGATATTTGTAATGCAAATAAACACATGGCAGCATATAAAGCTGTCATGGATGATCTATCTAAATCGTTCGAAGGGTTTGAAGTTCAACACATCCCTCAAGCAGAAAATGAGGAAGCAGACGCACTATCTCGGATAGGTTCTGCGCGGAAAGAGGTCCCGGATGGCGCTTTTTTAGAGCACCTCAAAGTTCCCTCAATAAAGGGAGTAGATGAGGAATATCCGACCAAATCCGACTCACCTTTGATAGCAGTTCTGGCTGTAATTCCTAGCTGGACTCAACCCTACCTCGATTATTTGGTAGATGGCAAATTACCTGAAGACGGGGTGCTGAGCCGTCAGATTATCCGACGAGCAAAATCCTATACTATTGTTAAAGGTGAGCTCCATAAACGGATTGTTTCTGGGGTCTTTCAGCGCTGTGTATCTCCGGAAGAAGGAGTGGAAATCTTAAGAGAAATCCACGAAGGCGAGTGTCGTCACCATGCTGCAGCCAAATCTTTAGTGGCAAAAGCTTTTAGAAACGGATTTTTCTGGCTTACAGCTCAGGAAGATGCCGAACGATTAGTCAAGGCGTGTAAAGGCTGCCAAAAGTACGCCAAGCAAGCTCATGTTCCGGCTAATTAGCTACGAACAATACCTATAACATGGCCCTTTGCGGTCTGGGGGCTTGATATGGTAGGACCATTTAAACGAGCTCCAAGTGTATTTACTCACCTCTTAGTGATGGTGGACAAGTTCACCAAATGGATTGAGGCTAAACCTGTCACTAGTTGTGATTGAGAAATAGCCAAAAGATTTGTCGAGGATGTTATAATCCGGTATGGTTATCCGCATAGCATTATCACGGACAACGGGAGTAATTTCTCTATGGGAGAATTGGCTGAATTCTGCAACGAGCAAAATATCTGGCTTGACATTGCGTCAGTTGCACATCCACAGGCTAACGGACAAGTTGAAAGAACAAATGGTTTAATCCTACAAGGCCTAAAACCGAGACTCGAAGCACCACTACGACGTGCTGCAGGGGCTTGGGCAGAGGAATTACCCTCTGTAATTTGGAGTTTACGAACAACTCCAAACAGGTCAACAGGATACACACCTTTCTTCTTGGTCTATGGCGCATAAGCAGTTCTTCCTAGTGATTTGATTCATACTTCTCCTAGAGTGGCCGCGTATATCGAAGAGGATGCCGAGATTTCTCCTAGAGTGGCCGCGTATATCGAAGAAGTTCGCGTCGTTGCTGAAAATGAGATATACAACCTATCAGTAGAAGTTACGCAAGTATCATAGCCAGAGAGTCCGAAATAGATCTTTCAATAAAGGTGATTTGGTTCTCCGGCTTGTGCAACAAAGAAAGCACAAACTTTCCCCAGTATGGGAAGGGCCCTTTTTAGTTAGTCGAGTATTACACAATGGATCGTACTACTTAACTGACATGAGGCCAGTCAAAGAAAGACCTGCTACTAAGTAGAGAAAGAGAGCTAGAGGCAGCACAAATCCGGATGAGTTAGACACACCGTGGAATATTGCTCAGCTACGTCCCTTTTATTCTTAGTTTATCCTTCTTTGTAATCATATACATGTACATGTTCTGTGAGAAATAAAAGTTTTGGTTGCCTCAAGATTTTTCTAAGAAATTTTTACCATCTTATTTCTGAATGATCATGTCATAATCGAAAATCCCAGAATGCTTGAAAGTACTTTATGCTCATGTTTGTTCTGGTTTAGATTTCCGATTCTAAAATTGCTACCTTCGGGTATAACTCTAAAATTTCCAGTCTTTACTTTGGTTATTTGTCTGATTGCTGGATGCGGGCATTTTCCTAGTATTGAATTGTTGGTACTAGAAGCCGGCTTTGTTTCCGAGTTTAAACTGGTTTAGCAATTGAGCTCCGTTGCTCGGCAAAGTTTCCGGCGGAAGGTTTAGTCGGCTCATGAAAGGGACGAGGCGAAAAGCCAGATAAACGATAAGTAGAGACGAAAAAATACAAAGTGCTTATGTAAACATTTCAGGCACACAAAAAAACTTAAAGCCAAAAAAGTGCTGAATAGATCAAAAGCTTAGCACTAGCAAAGTTAAAGTATTGCATATTTACAGACGCATCATGTTTTTCTAGAATAATACAAAAATTTCTAATCTATGATGCAGGAGGAGATGCAAGAGCTGCCGGCTCGCTGGATACGTCGCCTTGAGATCTTTCCGAGATGTCCACATCCGAGGTGGTGCGTTCATCGTCGGAAATTTCTGCTGTTTCTTCTGGAGGTGGAGGCGGAGTGTCCACGCGGTTGAAGAATGGAGTATCGTAGCTGGTCAAGTCAGCTACATGACACCCATATTTGGCACAAGAGTCCATAATGGCCTTGATGTCGTGCTCCTGGACATCTTCATCCACTGTAGAGTACCCTCTGGTCACTTGCCATATGTCCATGTTTCCATGGTGGCTCATGACCGTGGTGAGAGCGTTCTGCGCTGCTGATCGCGCGTAGGACATGTTCCAATCCTGGATGAGTTGCGGCATCTCCTTTTTCTTGTCCCGCACCTGAAAATCCGACATGCTGTGCATGTCCGGAATCTTGAGAGCTTCGCCGATGTCCTCAAGGGATTGGCGGAAGTCATGAAGCAGGTCACCAACTTGGGTAAGCCGGTGGGTGCGAGGATCAGTGGAGGAAGAGTCTATCAAGTTCAGAGGACCTATATACAAAACAAGTTAAGAAATATCCGACATTGAAGATAATCGAAGAAAAGATAAGTCAGACAGATGGAACGTACCGAAAATGACGTCGTCAATTTTGGTCTTCTCCTCCCGGAAACTCTGGAGTTCATCCCGGAGCACTTGGGAAAGGTCCCTCTCTCTGCTAAGCTCATTCTTGAGGTCCGAGATTGTTTTATCTTGAGCAGCGATCTTACGATCACGCTCTTCAGTAGCCATGGAGGAGGATTCAAGGACTTGAGCTATGCTCTTTTCATGATCCACCTTGAGCTTATCCAGCTCTTGGCGAAGCTCCTTGTTCTCCACCACCAAGGTCTTGAGGTTCTCAGCCTCTTCAATCATGGCGCATGATTGTTTCACCAACACTGTAAGTCAAAAAGAACAACAGTTCAGAAAAATTTGATATTGAAAATACAAAGACAAGGTTTGAGTCTCGGAATTTTTACCTTCGGCCTCATTCTTGGGAACTTTTAGCTCAGCATTTTTAAGCCGGAGAGCTTTGATCTCTCTCCGCTTATTGCAAACATTCTTCAACAAATCCTGGTTATAGGAACATAGTTTCTGTAAGTCAGAATACCCAAAGTCAGAAAGCTACTTAAGACTCGGGCTAATATTTTTTTCTAATATCAGCACGGGCCTTGGGGGATACACTAGTTCGTTCTTTGGCATCCTAATAAAGCATAAACCTGGATTATGTATCCTACTTCATGCTTGGGGGCTAGAGGATATGATATAAAATAATGGAAAAACAGGAGTTGGAATTCTGACTTACACATTGTTCACGGGTGAGTTTATCCAAACCCGCGTTCACTTCAGCGGCCACCTTTTCGGCGAGAGTTAGTGGAATCACTAGGGCTGTTGGAAGCTCACTAGTCCTAATCCTCTCGTCACGAAGGTGCACTTGGGCGAGAAGGTCAGAGAACTTGACATCCTCTGCTTCTTGCGCTTCTTTTTCGGCAGACAAATTTCTTTTCTCCAGGCATTGCCTGGCTAGCTGCTAGATCTCTTCTACAGATTTCCGGGATAGGACAAACTTGGCAAGTCCCGGATTGCTGAGAAGGTTCTCAGCAAAGGTTTCTGCCGAGGGATCATTACCCAAAGAGGGTTCACCCTTATCTAAATCTGACTCACCCATGGTGACGTCAGTTTGCGATTCAAGGATCGCAGGCTCCATGGAAGGAGCCGGATCTTCTGCGACGACCAGAGAAGGGATGATCACCGGCGTTGCGGAAGGTTGAGGGGCAGGAGTCGGAGGAGCCACAGCAGGAGAAGCTATGGTAAGCTTTGTCTATCACAGGGGCTTCGAAGAAATCCCCTTCCCCTTGCCCTTGATGAGCGGTTTTGCTCTGAGAATGTAGTAAACATTACATCTCGGAAAGAAATTCGAGTAAAGTACAAAGGCGGAAGTTGTGAGTGAAAGTTACCTCTTCATGACAGGAACCTCCTTTGTGCCAACAGCCACTGTCGGAGCTTTGCGCTTCTTGAGCGCAAGGTCCGGCAATGGGACCACCTCTGTCTCCTGAGAAAACTCAGGAGAATATCCTTCGAGCGGAGCAAATTCCGACTCAGGGAGGTCAGCAAGCTGAAAAGAACAAAACGTATCAGTATTGTAGAATAACTCGAAAATTGAAACACATAAAAAGGGGTACTGATAGAAACTTACCGGCACCATGGGGTTTTCCGCAGTGTGCATCTCTAGAGAAACCTCCGGGATTCTCCTATCGATCCGCTCCCGGATCAGCCACTTGATCTGGCCTATGTACCCTTGAGTGGTGTAGGATTTGGGGCTAATGCAGAGGGAGTCTTTTTTGGATGATGTGATGGAGTGCATCAGTCGATCCCCATGGTACTGAAGGGGCTGGATCCGACGTGAGACCCAGCATTGGACCAAGTCCGATCCCCTCGGTCCCTTGTGTTTGATCAAGTATTCGATCCGCCTCTTAGGGAGGATCAGATTGTCAGAAAGATCCGGAGCAGCCTCGTCCCAAGAAGGTTGGGCCGTGGCAGCTCCGTCAACAAAAGCCGGCAAAGGAGTGACTTTGCCGGGAGCCGGAATATCCCTATGATAGAAAAACGTGGCTGTCCATTGTTTGACCGAGTCACTAGCTAGAACTTTGGGATACGTGCGCTCGCGTCTAAGCAAAAAACTAATAGTGCCGGTGATGTAAGGAACATGGCGGTAATGGAGTTTCTCTGGACATGAAAATAGTACCGGAAAAGAGTCAAACTCGGCCTAATGCCGAGAAAGCCCTCACACAATGAAGTGTACACGCTCATCTCTAAGAGAGAGTTGGGAGGAAGATGATGGAGTTGAACTCCGTAATGATCAATCACCTCGTAGAAGAACTCCGAGGGAGGAAATTACAAACCTCTGTCGAGGTGGGTGCCGAAGTGGACCCGCTCATCGTCGCACGGGTTGGGGACGGTTTCCTCGAAGCCGCTCCGCCAGTCGCCAGCGGTGAGAAGTCCCTCGTTCTCCACGTTCTTGAGACCTTCGTCGTTGAGTGCGCAGGAGATCTAGATCCCACGAAAGCTCTCTTTCTCTGCCACTGGTTCCGCCGTCGCCGCCGCCGCCACTTCCGCCAAGCCAGAGGAAGAAGATGAAGCCATTTCTCCGGCGAGCAGGGGACCTAAAAGGGGCAGCGCTGGAAGTTCTGTGGGGGGAGGAATGGGGGAGCTCTGTGCGCGCAGGGAGATTGGGAGGAGAGGAAAAGGCAAAGGACTGGTAGAAGGAGAAGGAGAAAATCCTAACCCCTTATATTCACCAAACTGCGCCAAGATTTGTGCAAATGCTACAGTGTAACTGCCACGCGTCGTGGAAGGAACTGGGAAGGACCCACGCGATGATTGCGTCGCCTCGATCTCCACGCACGCATTGAAACGGCGCCTCGGTTCCGCAAACCACAGACCCACCAACGGTCTTGCTGACGGCATGCCTGTCAGATGACGTGACTTGACCATGACTTGTGTCAGGTGGCGTTAGAAACCAAGTTCCGGCTTAGTTTGAAATCAAGATGGAAAATCCGAGTAACCTGTTGATAGGTCCGGCTTATTTTTTAAGACCCGGATTGTATTTTTTGTTTTGAAGTTCCAGGAACCCTTCAAGATTATGCAAGAAGAAGATCAAGCTAGACGATGATGAATCCGACTTTTGATCTTGGAGGCCTCCGGGGGCTGCTGTTGGGGATATACTTTCCGGGTATCCTCACAGTTCCTCACTGACCAGGGTGGCCTACTTCGGGTTAGAGCTTTGCTTCACGGGCGGCCCAGTCAGGGAGAAAGACGGAGTCCAATCCGGCTACGGGAAGGCCCAGAAGACTTACCGACTTAGGCCCATAATGTTACTTGTAGTTCAAGATGTACTCTGTAACCGACTCTTAGTCATAGCCGGAAAGATCTCTCATGTAAACCCTAGGCCGGATATCTATATTAGCCATCCTAGGGAGAACCTTTAGGGCACAACCCAATACTTTGGACCCTCAACTCGCACAGGCGAAACCATTGTAACCCATATTCCGGCTTTGCCGTACTACTGGATTCCTAGCAGGAGTAGGATCCGTCCAAAGCCGGCGGATTCGAACCTGGGTAAACTTGTGTGCTCACCGTCCCGGAACACCGTGCGTCTCACACCCCTCTCTTCCACACGCCTCGAGGACCCCCTCATGGTGTACTTGTCCTCATCCGACGACACATATGTGCCTGGAGATCATGTATGGGAGATCACCACCATTGTTCTTGCAGATCCCATCGTGCCTGGCATTGAGAACCTGAAACACAGCAAGAAATACCTTACTTGGGAGCAAGGAGTGGAGTCAGCCATGCATGAGGCATTGTCACAGCCGTGCTATCTCCACCAACACCGACTGCCAGTGGGTTCACCTTTCCTTGCATTTGGAAAACAGAATGAAGACAAGAACATGATGGTCACCGCAGGCAACCGGAAAACATGCCATTCCATGAGAAGCATATAGAGGACATGGAAATTAAAGCTTGGGAGAGGGAAGAGAAACTGATGCAGTAAAAGGAGGCGCTAGATTATTTTCAGGCCACTGTGCATTTACAAGGATATGAGATGGAAACCCTACACACCGCTGTGAATACAATGGAGAAATCCCTCGTAGGTAGGGATTAAACTATAGCGGACCTCAATGGGACCATAGCGGAGAAGGATGCCACCATTGAGAAAGAAAATAATTTTGTGGTGGAAAGGAATGCAACTATTGCGAGGCTGAACCAAACTATTGTGGGAATTGCTCAAGTTGTGGCAGAGCGAGATCAGACCATTGTGGAGATGGCTGCCCAAATTGCTGCCCTTCAAGCGCAATAGAACCCGCCACCAAATAATGGTAATGACGATGATGGCAATGATGATGATGAGGCAGGAAATGGTGATGGTGGTAACAATGACGATGATGGAGGTGCTGACGATGATGGAGACAATGATGATGATGGAGGCAATGACGATGGAGGAGATGAGGCAAACGCCTTTGCTGAAGAAAGCGAGGAGGAGGACCCCGATGAGGTGGACTTCGAGGACTCGAGTGCTGAAGATTCAGGGGAAATGTACACACCACCGCCATGGAATGCACAAGGATCGAAGCGCCAACGAATGGACTCTAGAACCTATTGCAATCTGTTCATCAAATAGTTAGAGATGGTCCTCCAAAATTAGTCTTTGTTAGGATTTTTCGTAAGCCGTTATATATCGATCAATGTAAACTTTGGCACTGTTAATATTGTGCTTAGGATGATCTATTTAGTACTATGAAGTACCAGGATTTTCTTGTGTGATTTATTAGATGGTTTTGGCAAGTTTTGGGTAAAATCCGTGTTATTGCTGCAACAGTTTTCTACTGAATCTGCTGTACTGTATGATTTTTCATATTTTATTGGAAACTGATAAAAATCTGCAAAATTGGGATATGGTGCATGGTTATCTGTACTACATGCACAAAAATCAGCAAAAAGTCCTGACGAGTTTAAGTCAGTCAGACAAATTCGTGAAAACAGCTGAACTGTTCTGGCAGAAATCTATTTATTGCTGTTATGTTGCTCTTTTGTATCTAATTGTTGATGCAAATGTTTTTAAACTATTTTGTAGCTATATACTGTTAAGATAAACACCTGGAACTGTTCTTGTTGTGTGTTTGCTTGTGTGATACATGTTTGTCATTGTCTGTAAAACATATGGTTGTTGCATGAGCAGTATACATGGGTAGGATTATTTCCTTAGTTTTCTTCTTTCTAATCTTACCTGTGCTAAACCGCAGAAGGATCCTCGCCGAGTACCTGATGAGATGGCTTAGCTCATGGACGCTCAGGCACAGTTGACCCAAGTGATGACACAGTTCATGGCAAATCAGAACAACAACAACAACAACAACAACAACAACGAGAACAATCAGCCACAGGGAGATGCTCTCACCAGGTTCCGGAGGCTAAGGTCAGTTAAGTTATCCTCTGCACCTGAGCCCATGGTTGCTCTTGACTGGATTCGTTCTGTGAACAAGGACTTGGTGACCGTTGGTTGCACAGATGCTGAAAAGGTGAGGTTTGCTTCTCACTTGCTGGAAGGATCAGTTGCTTCTTGGTGGGATGCTTTCCAGATCACCCACCCGCTGGACACAGTTAGTTGAGCCATGTTTGAGGAAGGGTTCAGGACAAACCATGTCTCTACCGGGACAATGAGCCTGAAGAGGAAGGAATTCCGCAACCTGCGCCAAACCAACCGCACTGTGGCAGACTACATAGAGGAATTCAACAACTTGTCCCGCTACGCCCCTGAGGATGTGCACACTGATGCCAAGAGGAGGGAGAGGTTCTTGGATGGTCTCAGTGATGAGCTTTCACTTCAGCTATCTATGGTTTATTGTCCAACATTTTAGGAACTGATGGACAAGGACATGATTCTGGAAGGGAAACAGCAGTAGGTGGAGAGAAGCAAGAGGAAGAACAACCATCACTCCTCAGGATCGCACCACCGTGCTCACACCTCTTATGATGGACACTCTAGATATTCTAGGCATGGCGGAGATGACCGCAACCACCGTCGAAGTAATGGACATTGCCACGATGGTCACAGGGGCAACAATCACCACCGTGGAGGAAATGACTGCAACCATAATGGTCACAGGAGCCACCACAGCAACTCTAGGAGGAACAATGGACATGACTATGTGAGCAAGAAGGACCTCAGCAATGTGGAGTGTTACAAGTGCAAGAAGCTGGGCCACTATGTTAGTACCTAATTGGAAAAGAACACATGAGTAGGACCCAAGCTTGGACCCAACCAGAAGGCGAATGTGAACCATGTGGATGTTGAGGAAGTCTGTGATGAGCCGGATCTCGAGATTGGTAAGTTTCCAATCGATTCCCATATTGCACTCGTTCTATTTGATAATGGTGCATCACATTCATTCATATCAAGGCCATTTGTGGATAGACATAAGTTAACCACTTAGTAACTAAAAGGGACTATTAGAGTGAGCTCACCAGGAGGAGAGATGCTAGATAGTAAGGGATGTCGTGATCTTGCCCTAGGTATTGGAGCACACAGCTTCCCAGCACATTTGTTAGTTTTGGAGTCACAAGGACTAGATGTAATACTGGGCATGGATTGGTTGTCCGAGCATGATGGACAGATAGATTGTGGACAACGTACCATCTATCTCAAGACACCACAAGGCATAAATATTAAGTTCAAGTCGGCAACACGTCTTAGGGGTGCTAAGGCGAACTCTCTTAAGGGGGTTAGCATGGTCACCGTACCCATAGTGAGAGAATACCCGGATGTGTTTCCGGAAGAATTACCAGGGATGTTACCGGACCGTGATGTGGAGTTTCTCATTGACTTAATGCCGGGAACTGGACCAATAGCCAAGAGACGGTACAAGATGGATGTGGATGAGCTGAAGGAATTGAAGAAGAAAATTAGAGAACAGTTGGACAACGGATTCATTCAGCCAAATTCTTCATCTTGGGGTGCACCTGTTTTATTTGTGGAGAAGAAGGATAGTAGTAAGAGACTAGTGGTAGACTATCGCTCACTTAATGAGGTTACCATCAAGAATAAATATCCACTTCCCAATATAAATGACTTGTTTTATTAGTTGAAGGGAGCAAAGGTATTTTCCAAGATTGATCTAAGATCAGGATATTTCCAATTAAAGATCCATGAGCAGGACATACCAAAGACCGCCTTCACCACTAGGTATGGTTTTTATGAGTATACAGTTATGTCTTTTGGACTAACAAATGCTCCAGCATATTTTATGACCATGATGAACAAGGTATTCATGGAGTACTTTGATAAATTTGTCGTGTTGTTTATCGATGATATATTGATCTATTCTAAAGATGACAATGAGCATGAGAAGCATTTGCTCCTAATTATGGAGAAGTTGAGAGAGCATAAGCTATATGCTAAGTTTAGCAAGTACGAGTTTTGGTTGAACACGGTTGGTTTTCTCGGACACATAGTGTCAAGTGAAGGAGTTGTAGTTGATCCAAGCAAGGTATCGTCATTTACTGAATGGGAGTCTCCCAACAATGTGGGAGATATTCGTAGTTTCTTGGGACTTGCTAGATACTATTTTAGATTCATAGAAAATTTCTCCAAGGTTGCGAAGCCAATGACTGAGTTATTGAAGAAGGAGAAAATGTTTGAGTAGACAGAATAGTGTGAAGCTAGTTTCCAGGAACTGAAGCAACGCTTAGTGACCACACCTATCTTGTGTTTGCCTGATATTCAGAAGGATTTCCAAGTGTACTATGATGCATATCGTCAAGGACTTGGAAGAGTGTTGATGCAAGATGGTAAAATGGTATCCTACGCCTCACGCCAACTTAAACACCATGAGCGGAATTACCCCACACATGAGTTGGAATTAGCGTCAGTTGTGCATGCGCTCAAGGTGTGGAGGCACTATTTGATGGTTAAGCATTGTGATGTATTCACGGACCACAAAAGCTTGAAATACATATTCACATAGAAGGAATTGAACATGAGGCAAAGGAGATGGTTGGAGCTCATAAAGGATTATGACATGAGCCTGCAATATCATCTCGGGAAGGCTAATATTGTAGCAGATGCACTAAGCCGCAAAGTGTATGCTAATGGTTTGACCATGGGCGAGTTACCCAAGGATTTGTGTGAACAATTCAAGGATCTTAGGTTGGAGGTAGTATCCGAGGGGTATTTGGCAACACTGGAGGTCAAACCAATGCTTCTGGACATGATCAGGGAGGCTCAAAAGAAGGATAGTGAAATGGAAGGAATAAGAGCAAACATACCTGAGGGTAAAGCAAAGGGATTTCATGAAGATGAGCAAGGAACCCTATGGTATGGGGATCGTTTGTGCATGCCCAACGATCAAGAAATTAGGAAGTTGATTCTCCAGGAAGCCCATGACTCATTGTACTCCATGCATCTTGGTAACATGAAAATGTACATGGATTTGAAGGAAATATTTTGGTGGGTTAACATGAAGGGAGATATCACAGAGTATATCGCTTTATGTGATGTCTACAGCAGAGTGAAGGCTAAGCATCAAAATCCAGCAGGATTGCTACAACCATTGCCAGTACCTGATTGGAAGTGGGATAGAGTTGGAATGGATTTTATCATAGGACTACCCAGGATGAGGTCAGGATACGACTCTATTTGGGTACTGGTTGATCATTTGACCAAAGTAGCTCACTTTATGCCCGTGAAGACCACCTATACCAGTGCTAGATTGGCCAAGATCAATATGGACAAAATTGTGTGTCTACATGGAGTTCCCAAGAGTATTGTTTCAGATAGAGGCACCCAATTTACCTCTCACTTTTGGTGCCAGCTGCATGAGTCATTGGGTACTAGGTTAGAGTTCAGTACAGCTTTCCACCCTCAGACGGATGGACAGACAAAGAGGGTGAATCAGATTTTGGAGGATATATTGAGAGATTGTGCTCTAGCCCATGGCTCTAGCTGGGATGAGAATTCGCCTTATGGTGAGTTTTCCTACAACAACTGCTACCAGACTAGCCTCAAGACGTCACCGTTTGATGTGCTATATGGTAAGAGATGCAGGACACCATTATTATGGGATGGTGTAGGTGAGCATCAGTTGTTTGGACCTGATTTGATCAAGGATGCTGAGGAGAAGGTCAGTTTGATTCGAGATAGGCTGAAGGTAGCACAATCAAGGCACAAGAGCTATGTTGATGTTAAACGCAAGTAAGTGGTGTATGAGATTGGAGATCGATCATACCTCCAAGTTTTGCCACTGTGCGGAATTAAGCGATTTGGAATTAAGGGCAAGCTGGCACCTCAGTTTATAGGACCATTTAGATCCTAGCACGCAAGGGAGAGGTTGCATATCAATTGGAGATGCCCGAGGCTCTATCCGCTATTCATGATGTGTTCCATGTGTCTCAGCTGAAGAAATGCCACTCGGGGATGGTGGATACACCATTGAGAGACACCGTGTCACTAGAAGAGGTTTAGCTGGAAAACGACTTGACTTATGAGGAGAAGCCAGTCAAGATCTTGGAAACAACAGAGAGGTTTACACGCATCAAGACAATCAGGTTTTGCAAGGTGCAATCGAGCCATCACACCGAAGAGGAAACCACTTGGGAGTGAGAAGATGACCTCCGAGAGGACCATCCACACCTATTTGCTAGCCACGGCGAATCTCGGGGACGAGATTCATCTTAAGGGGGTTATTCTTGTCACATCCCAATTATTAGAACTGGTACTGCATATCATGCATGGCATTGCATCATATTCATATTTGTAAAATTTCAGTTTTACAAGCTTTTGCTAAAAACACCACTCAAGTGCATGTTCATCGCTTATAGGTGACTAGTAGGGTTTTACCTTGCATCTTCTAGAATGGTACTATATAAACATTCCAGACGCATAGGTGCATAGAGTTTTCCAATACAAACCTGTAGAAATTTGATTCGCTCAAATCGGAGCTATAGATCAAAAGGTATGGCAGTTTTTGCCTTAACTGGATTTCAGAATGGAGACAATTTCAGACAGACACCCAGATTCAGTTAACGGATTGTTCAGTGAAAAAGAATAAAATAAAATAAAGGGAAATGGCAGCCAGCCGGACCGCCAGCCCATAGCGGCCCAACGGCCCACCCGGGACTCGCCAAGCGCGGCACTAGCTGCCGCCTGCCTGCCAGTGCGCGCGGTGCACAACGAATCCACCGGCCCAGCAGCCCGCCCCGCCCGGCCAACAAGCGGGACCCACCCGTCAGCGCCCTGCACCTCGAGCAGACCGTGCTTGACACGAGCTCCGCCCGTCGCCGCCAATTCTTCCGGGAGATACCGAATCCGTTTGAAAAACTCGACCCCAATCCCAACCAAGCACGGCCCTATATAGCCCTCGATCTCCTCTTCGAAACCCCCCCTAAAACGCCATCTATTCCGCCGCCACGTCGCGGTAATTGCTCACCGGAGCAACCCGCCACCGCCACTGCCACCGTCATTACCACCGATAAGAAGCTTCCAATCAACCCCACGCCCCTTCTTTTCGCGGGAGTACCGCAGCGCAACGTCATCCCTTTTTGACCCCTCCCCGTTTCCTCTGCAGTGCCCCCGAGCCACCGCTCGAGCTCGCCAGAGACCTATGTTGTCGCGTCGCTCTAGCCGCCGAGCGCCGCCGCCCGAGGACGCCCCTGTCCGAGTTGACCCCGCCCCCAAGACCGCTGCCACTTGCCGCACGCCGTGTGCCACCTCGCCGCCGCCGAAGATCGTCGGAGAGCCGCCATCGTCCACCTTCGACGACGCGCCGGTGAGCATTTAGGCCGACTCGCGCGGGCCGTCTGATCCTGGACGGAGGGGCCGGATCAAACGCTGACCGCGTGGACCGCTGACCGGTCAAACAGACCCCAGTCAGTGCCACGTCGGCAGATAGAAGTCAGCGGGAATATTCCTCGGGAATATTCCCTCGTTTTATAGAAAATTATTAAAAAGACATAAAATATGTACAACTTCAAAAATTCATATAAAAAAGAATTCCAAAAATAGCAAATAATATGTCGTTGGAAAGCTCTTTTCTTTTAGATTATTAATATAGAATTAGTTTAGACAGTTACTGTAAGGTTTTGCTGTAGTTATTTAAATAGGTTAATACCCTTTTTGGAGTAATAAATTCATACGAAAATAACTACTAATCAAAAAATTGCAAATAAGGTGTCTATGGAATCACAAGAAAGTGTAGTACCTATTTCTGAATTAAAATTGCAGTTTTACTATACGAATATGTTTGAGATTAATTAAAGGCTTATTGCACTATAAAAATTGCAGAAAAAGTTCTGTAGCACCTTTTTGCGTGATTCCAATTGCCCCTAGCTTTATTTTGGATTATCCACACAGTAGTATTTTTGCCCAGGTTTTACAATAGTGTTTACTGATGAGGCTTAGTATTTTGCCTAAAGACCTATTAATTGGGATAACAAATTGATTTTTTTGTTTTCATTGCATTAAAGGTTTTTCCATGCATCATGCAACAGTAATAAACATCGGAGAAGATAGAAGGGTTACTGAAACCTTTATTAAGCTATCATGCATGCATCTGTGCACTTGTCTATGATTGTGTATGTTTGTTTATGTGTTGAAATTGTATCGTGTAGATTCTGATGAGTGCAACGCTTGTTTCTGCGAGGATTGTACTCTCGACTCCTACCGCCAAGGCAAGTAGATGCTATTTTGTTCATACCTTGTCCTACTATTTTCTCCTATGCATGTGTAGTGTATTTCTGTAGATATCGTGTAGGAATTACTATGCTATGCTATATCCTATATATTGTGGTAGGAATTCCTTGTAGATGAGCCCCGTTCAGTAGATGTGCTTAGACCTGCTGTGAAGACGGGGGAAAGGGATCACATTATGGTAAAGTATGTGTTTGTTCAAACTAAAACAACATAATGTTAATGAACTACCTGGCGGAGTGGTTGGATTGTCAACGGAGTGTGGATAATGGTGGGGAATGCCGCCTAGGGTACTGAGAAGGATTAGTTCTCTTTGTTATGGTAGCTTACGTTTGTAACCATGTGCCAGTAAGAAATGGGTGGCTTGTTGGACTTAGTAGGTCATGGTGATCCGAACCCAGCGTAGCCAGAGATGTAGTGAATGGTAGGTTGGGACCGGTGCGCGGTGGGGTTTGGAGATCTACTTCCCGAAAGGTCTCATCTTGGTCTTCTCCCTATCATCACATAATATGAGTGTGGTGGTACGAGCTGGGTTGGCTAGGTCATATGCGTAAAGTGTAAAAACCCATTCAGGGTGTAAAACTAAGTACTTAGCCGTGTCCCCGGTTACAGACGATTGAGTTGCTTGATTTTGAGACTCACTCATCCTTATTTCCTAATTACTAAAACATGATGGGTGAACCTAATGGGTTGAAGTGAATCAAATGGTTTACGAAAGTAGGATAAATGTGTTTGAAAAGTGCAAGCTAGCCAAAGCTCCACTAGCCAAATAAGCATGGAGATGCTAGGTGCATTGTCTCTTTTACCTTAGCTCTACTTGCCATACATTCCATGTATTGACCCTTCGGGGCTGCTATGTTTCATGTTGCAGGTTATTCCGATGGCGAGTGATCGAAATAGGTCGCGGTACTCCACTCGACACTTGTTCCCTTGTGGGAAATTTGAAGATGGAGTACTTATCTTTATTTATGTTGCTACTTGAATAATGTGTAAGCTAGCCTTCGAGCTAAGCGAATATTGTAATAATTGAATCTTCTGGATCTTCGTTAATTATGATACACAGATTATTACTTTGTTATTTCATCTATGTTCTATGTAAGCCAATGAACCGAACCAGGGATTGGCATGTTGCATAGAAGCTACCGTCTTTTCAGTACTATAATATTACAAATGACATCTAGTGGATCCATGTGGTTCATGAAATAACACACATGCAATGAAATCTAGTGGATCCATGCGGTTTATGAAAAGAACACACATGCACTGACATCTCGTGGATCGATGTGGTATAGGAAAAGAACACACATGCAATGACTCTAGTGGATCCATGTGGTTTAGGAAAAGAACACACATGCAATGACATATAGTGGATCCATTTGGTTTATGAAAAGAGCACGCATGCAATGACATCTAGTGGATCCATGTGGTTTATGAAAAGAACATACATGTAATGACTCTAGTTGATCCATGTTGTTTTGGAAAAGACCACAGATGCAATGACATCTAGTGGATCCATGTGGTTTATGAAAAGAACACACATGCAATGACTCTAGTGGATCCATGTGGTTTAAAAAAGAACGCACATACAATTACATTTAGTGGATCCATGTGGTTTATGAAAATAAAACATATGCAATGACATCTAGTGGATCCATGTGGTTTATGAAAAGAACACACATGCAATGACTCTAGTGTATCCATGTGGTTTAGGAAAATAACACACATGCAATGACATCTAGTGGATCCATGTGGTTTATGAAAAGAACACACAGGCAATGACTCTAGTATATCCATGTGGTTTAGGAAGAGAACACACATGCAATGACATCTAGTGGATCCATCTGGTTTATGAAAATAACACACATGAAATGACTCTAGTGGATCCATGTGGTTTATGAAAAGAACAGACCTGCAATGACATCTAGTGGATCCATGTGGTTTATGAAAAGAACACACATGCAATGACATCTAGTGGATCCATGTGGTTTATGAAAAGAACATACATGCAATGACTCTAGTGGATCCATGTAGTTTAGAAAAAGAACACACATATAATGACATTTAGTGGATTCATGTGGTTTATTAAAAGATCACACATGCAATGACTTTATTGGATCCATGTGGTTTAGGAAAATAACACACATGCAATGGCATGTAGTGGATCCATGTGGTTTATGAAAAGAACACACATGCCATGACTCTAGTGGATCCATGTGGTTTAGGAAAAGAACACACATGCAATGACATCTAGTGGATCCATGTGGTTTATGAAAAGAAGACACATGCAATAACTCTAGTGGATCCATGTGGTTTAGGAAAGAACACACCTGCAATGGCATCTAGTGGATTGATGGCCCAAATATATCGAGCTCGTTGGGGAACCCCAAGAGGTAGGTATGATGAGCACAGCAGCTGGTTTTCCCTCAGTAAGGAACCAAGGTTATCTATCTAGTAGGAGCAAGGAAACACCCCAAAGGTGTAGCTAGCTGAATGTTGGCAGGGCACAGTACCGGTGCCAGCAGCAACGTGGAGACCTGCACAACACAACCACAGAACTTTGCCCCCAACTTGCCATGAGGTTGTCAATCTCACCAGTTTTGCTGAAAACAAAGGACTAAACGTATCGAATTGAAGGAAGTAATAGTTTGCAGAAAGTAAACACAAAGTAGTAAACAATTTGTAGATTATATGTAAAAGAAAGCACCGGGCTCCATAGTTCACTAGAGGTGTATCTCCTTAAGATAGATAATATGCTGGGTGAACAAATTACAGCGGGGCAATTGACAAAGATCGAGAAAGCATACAAGCATATACTAATCATCTTGACTCCTTTGGAACTTGATTGGGCATTACAACATTATACATAGACCACCATCCAACTGCATCTATGACTAATAATGCACCTTCAGGAAATCATCCGAACCCCCTCCAGTATTAAGTTGCAAGCAACAGATTATTGCTTTACGAATTGCGTGTAATGTAAACAATAGGATTGTTCTATGAACAAAGGATTGTTGTGTTCGCCCTAGTAGGGACAACACATCTAGTACCTTAGAGATTTCTGTCGCTTCCCTAGATTACCAGAGGCATGAACCCACTATCGAGCATAAATACTAACTCTTGGAGTTGCTAGCATCTACTTCGCCAAGATAGCTACTAACAACGGAAAGCATGCAAGATCACAGATAACAAAGACATGATAGAATCAATAATCAATCTGAAATAGCATCTCAATATCCATCGGATCGCCGCAAACACAACATGTATGGATTACAAATAGATGATCTTCATCATGAACGGAGCTCACAAGATCTAGACATGAAAGCACAAAGGAGGAGAACCAGCCATCTAGCTACTACGTGGACCCGTAGTCTAGATATGAACTACTCACGCATCACACCGTGGGCTTGCATGATGATGAAGAAGGCCTCCAGGGTGAATTCCCCTCTTCGGCAGGGTGCCAGGAAGAGCTTCAGATCCCTCCCGATCTAGGGATGGAGACGACGGCGGCTACAGACTTATTCATGGATTTTTGATCGGGTACCTAGGGTTTTGGTATCGGAGGCATCTTATAGGCGGAAGGAGAGGCCGAGGGGGTGCTGGGGTCGGCCAGACCACCCCCTGGCGCGGGCCAGGCCTGGCCGTGTGGCCAGGTGGTGTGGCCGGCCCCCATCCCTTCTCTGTCTCGTATTCTGGCATCAGATGTCTTCTGGAAAAGTAGGCACTTTGGCTTTTGTCCCGCCCAATTCCGAGAATATTCATTTTCTGACTTTCCTAGAACCAAAAACACCAGAAAAGAGGCAGCTGGCACTGTGGCTCTTTTTAATTGGTTAGTCCAAGAAATCATATGAAAAGTACTCCAAAGTGTGGACAAAACACAAGAAAGTAGATAAAACCAAGCATGGAACATCAAAAATTATAGATACATTTGCAATGTATCAACATCCCCAAGCTTAACTCCTGCTCGTCCTCGAGTAGGTAAGTGATAAAAAGAAAGAATAATTTTTTAGGTGACATGCACCATCATAAACTTGATCAAAGTATTTGTAAAACATTCGAGGCTGGGATCATAGTACTTCAATCATAACATGAAAGACAAAGTTCTAGCAATAAGACATAGAAACTATGATGCAACATGAAAAGGCACAAACAAAAGATTCATGAATAATAATGCTTTGCAAGACGTTTGTTTGTTTCACATAAACAAAACATAGCATAATAGTATTCAGCTTGTCCCTCATAGAGTAGCAAATATAAATGCATAGGACACCTCCAAAGTTCATAAGAGTGACTAGATACAAATAGTTTAAAACAAGCAATATCAAGTTATGCATCAATCAACTAGTCTTGGGACAATGCACATAGAACTAAGAATGGCCAATATGCTCTCAAAGTAGGTGCATAAATATAGAAGGTGGAGACTCAATATAATGGTGGAAGAAAGGACTTCATGGAAGGAAGTAGGGATTCAAGTCAAGAGCTTCCAAAAATTATGGTACTTGTTAGCTTTCAACTCTCATTGCCCCTATCATAAGAATCTTTAAGGTGATTAAGGTTAAAGTGACACAACTAAGAGGATATGCTTGACAAGTTATAAACCGAAATCTCATGCCCCTTACTTATGAAGACCGAACCTCATCCTACTCAAATTTAGTCACGAGTAAGCTCTTGTCATTGTAAGTACATATGTATCATAAATAACTGCCAACGGGGTACCCCTTGCACATGATACAGGAGATATCCCATAATCAAATTGACAAGGCAAGCAGACAATGAGCATCTCAGCGATCTTTTTATTTGCTAGGTTTTTATTGAGGATGCTTCATAGAGTGCTCATTATGGTGATGCTGCAAGTTTCCACCATGATTAGGCATGGCTTAGGCTAGAGGCCCAGGCGTTTTTCTAACACATATACAAACTCCATGATCTTACAAGTTCCACTTTTATTTCACACCACCGGGATCCATAAGCAAAAGAACATGATATCAACGGGGTACAAAGTACAAGTGAAATGTTGAAAGCGTTCCCCATGATACATGGTTCTGCTAATCTCAACTTATAAAGCGCAAGTATATACACAACAAACAAGGACCCAATGGTTCAAGTTTATTAAATGTAGAAAGTAAAGTGTGCCATCAAGTTCGTGCGAGCTTTAATCACTATTTTTCTCATAACAAGTTTAATTTGGAATGTAAACAAAAACATGAATATACTTGGAATAGCATAAGCTAGTAGGTAGGTATGGTGGACTCTTTGGAATAACTTGGTTTAAGGAGTTGGATGCATGAGTGGAACTCATACTTGGTTGTGGAGGCTAGCAAAAGACTGGGAGCGACAAACTAAGAGAGCAATAATGGCCATAATCATGCAGAGCGACAAAACGTCATTGATCAAATCATAAAGTGATACTACAAGTTGAAAACTAAAGGATCATAAAGGCTTATGGTGACTTGAGATAGTCATAACATGGTGTGAGCATGCGCCAAGTCAACCCAAATAAAGCATCAAAGGAGAATACCACTATACTATGCTTTAATATGCTAAAACAATGCATGATTCATCCAAGGCACATTAAGAAATCTCAATTGTTTATAACAAGTCATGCTACAGCAAAGAATACTAAGCATAGTGCCAAAACAATATCAAGCATGGCATGACAAAGCGCAGGCCACAGTCAAAAACAAGCTCTCTTTACCACTTAAGCATGAGCTTTCCTACTCTTTTCCAAACAAAACCAAACTATTTGAAAACCAAAGTATGAAAGAGGGGGTCCAACCAATTTATTCATTAAACTAAGAAAACAAAGAAAAAGAAAAACCAAAATGAAAACGAAAAAGAAGACGCTCTAAGAACAACACAACTATGCATGAGACAATAAAAATGAAGCGTTCGGGAGAAACCTGTGATTTGTATTGATGAAGAGGGGGATGCCTTGGGCATCCCCAAGCTTTGACGCTTGTACTTCTTGGATATTTCTTGGGGTGACATGCGTGGCATCCCCAAGCTTGAGATTTAGTCCATCCTTCATCTCATTACTCATTCCTTCCATACACCTGAAATTTTTCCTTCATACAAAACGTCACACAATCTTTATTTGCAACATTAGTGCACTCAAGATAATAAGTCTTTAGGTTCAGTTATAACACCAATAAACTTCCATTAGAACACTAGCTACTGAAGCACTTCCCTCAAAAATCTCAATTCCCCAAAAGAACTCAAAAAGGAACCAACAAGAAGCAAATGCAGAAATCTGTCAAAACAGACTAGCAGGTAAAGACGAACTTTTTTGAAGACCTTCTGTTGCTCAAATCAAAAAGTAATGAACTAACGGAAGTTAGATAACAACCTGGGGCAGAAGCACAAAAACTCACGCCTCAAAAGGACGTACAGAGATTTTACACGGATTTTTACGGTGAAGCACAGAAATCTGTTTCGGGACAACAACTTTACCAATCATTACTTCTCTCTCATTAGAGGTTACTCTTGGCACAAAAAGCAAATAAAAATGATAAGGAGCGGTTATTACTGAAGTAATAACTTCCAAGACTCATCTAAAACTATTGGGTTATCTCCCAGTAAGTATTTTTCTTTAACGCCTTTAAGTTAGGGATAAGAAGCAAGAAAAAGAATCAAGTGTTCTCAAATGAAGAAGCATTAAAACCAAATTTCTTGCCCTTACCTCTCTTACTTTTATTCTTAACCTTGGGGAAAATATTATTGTTTGGTGGAGAAGAAAGGTGCATGGTCCCCTTTCCCACATCTATTATTCCTCCAAGGAGTTCTAATAGGGACCTTCCAAGTGTAATTTGTTCTTTTCTTGCACATTCAATAATAAGATAATCAGTAGAAATCATTTTCCCAAGGATCTTTGTAAACACTCCTTCAGCTATTCCAATATGTAATATTGTAGCATTATTAGCTAGAGATATTTCTTTTCCTCCTTCAGTAAGACCCCAAAGATTCAAAGATTCATAAATATCTTTGGGCATAAGGCAAAATTCAGACCTGATATCACAACGAGCTTGAGAAGTTTCATTATTAATATCAATCTTTACTGTGGGGAGCCAATTTGATGGTTCAGAATTTATTGGAACATAATTATGATGCTCCCTAAGCGTATTATAGCAATCTTTTAAGCTAGTAGTGCGGGTCTCAAGAGTGTTTAGTCTAGAAAATATACTTGCGAAAGAAATAACAGTTTGGCTAGGCAAGTTGTAAGTGAGGATCAATTTCTTTATAGCATTAATAGCATCATCCACATTACATTGGAGGAAATCTCATCCCACAACAGCATCTAAAGCATACCTATAACAAAGATCAATTCCACGGTAAAAACTGCTAAGGAACATGCTTTGAGTCATTTTAGGCTCAGTTTTTCATGTAGATCAGAGATTATAGACCAAGCTTCCTTGAAGCTCTCCTCAATTCCTTGTTTAAAAGTGAAAATCATTTCCTTGGGTGACATAGTGATTGGGGCAAGGCTAGACATAAAGGCAACTTATGATAGGAACTAATTTTTGTGTTTCAATAAAGAAAGCAAACTAGCAAAACTAATTTTTTCTGTTTTTGATAACAAAACAAGCAAACAAAGCAAAAACAAACTAAGCAAAAAAAAAACAAAGTAAAGAGATTGGTTATGAGGGACTCCCCTTGTGAAGATGTCCTTGACTCCCCGGCAACGGCACCAGAAAAATTCTTTGATGGCGCATGGTTGACATGGGAGCTTCTTCTTCTTCAAGTCCCCGGCAACGACGCCAGAAAAAGTTGTTGATGGCCCAAATATATCGAGCTCATTGGGGAACCCCAAGAGGAAGGTATGATGAGCACAACAACAAGTTTTCCCTCAGTAAGAAACCAAGGTTATCAATCCAGTAGGAGCAAGGAAACACCCCAAAGGTGTAGCTAGCTGAACGTTGGCAGGGCGCACTACCGGTGCCAGAAGCAACATGGAGACCTGCACAACACAGCCACAGAACTTTGCCCCCAACTTGCGATGAGGTTGTCAATCTCACCGGTTTTGCTGCAAACAAAGTATTGAATGTATTGAATGGAAGGAAGTAATAGTTTGCAGAAAGTAAACACAAAGCAGTAAACAGTTTGTAGATTGTATGTAAAAGAAAGGACCGGGGTCCATAGTTCACTAGAGGTGGCTCTCCTTAAGATAGATAACATGCTGGGTGAACAAATTATAGCGGGGCAATTGACAAACATCGAGAAAGCATACAAGCATATACTAATCATCTTGACTCCTTTGGAACTTTATTGGGCATTACAACATTATACATAGACCGCCATCCAACTGCATCTATGACTACTAATCCACCTTCAGATTATCATCCGAACCCCCTCTAGTATTAAGTTGCAAGCAACAGATTATTGCTTTACAAATTGCGTGTAATGTAAACAATACGATTGTTCTATGAACAAAGGATTGTTGTTTTCTCCCTAGTAGCAACAACACATCTAGTACCTTAGAGATTTCTGTCACTTCCCCAGATTACCAGAGGCATGAACCCACTATCGAGCATAAATACTAACTCTTGGAGTTGCTAGCATCTACTTGGCCAAGATAGCTACTAACAACGGAAAGCATGCAAGATCACAAATAACAAAGATATGATAGAATCAATAATCAATCTGAAATAGCATCTCAATATCCATCGGATCCCCGCAAACACAACATGTATGGATTACAAATAGATGATCTTGATAATGAACGGAGCTCACAAGATCTAGACATGAAAGCACAAAGGAGGAGAACTGTCACGACCTGAACCCAATAAGGTGCAGATAACTTTGTTTATAGTGCTAGTCCCTGGATCGAATAGCTAGCACCCACAGTTTAAGATGTAATATCATGAAACAAAGTTCATATTACATCGCATATCCAGGAATAAAAATAGTTCATTACAACTTACATAGCTCATATGGCTATCTCATTACAAAGCAACATATATAACTATAAAGCATGGAGTCCTTCATCTTCAAGTACCGCAGGCAAACATGTTGGGTGCAGACTCGTAATCCCTACTCATCAAACTTCACTATCATCAAATAATCCTGCAACATGATAAGTTATAGCCACAAGGGTCAATACATTTTGAATTGTATTGGCAAGTGTCACTAGTAGGTGGATATAAAGTGGAACCTATTACTACATGCATATCTGACCAGTTAGAGCTTTGGCTAGTTTGCAGCAAGAAAGTTTTTCCCTATCTTTTTATAAATAGTTTGCAACACTTATTATCAACTAAGTTACACTAGATACCCTCCAGGTAATATGTCCAAACACAACATAGTGGTACCACTGATAGAAATCAGTGAACCTAGGTTCCATTGATAGAAATCAATGAACCAACAACCCTTGTTCACCCATCAAGTTTTAACTTAGGAAATTAGAATGATGAGATTCTTGATTCTGCTTCATTGTCTTTATGCTCAGAAATTATCCATAACCAGGGACACGGCTAAGTACTTAGGTTTAACCTCTCGAGAGGTGGTGCACTTTCCCCACAAGACTCGACATGCATCAAGAAGAGACTTTTCGGAAGCAATCCCTTAGACCACCACGGACGCGTTCCATGCTATCATCACTACCACCCTCTGTCCGTCTGGCTGAGTTCTCGCAACTTAGTCGGTCAAGGCAGAGCCCATATGCCATGTGGCTGCACTAGAAGCTTCACGACAAGAACGTCTGCAATCTCTTTGTTCCTGGGTGGCCGTCCACAAGTGCGATACACCAGACGACCATAGATATGGCCCCTGAGTAACCATTCTACAAAATCCAAGCAAGTCCCATTTCCACCCAGGTGTTTCATTAAGTACTTGTTTTATTATAGAAAGTGTATATTTCCAATACTCCATATAATCATAATATGATATTCCATCCTGAAAACTATAGCAGGGCTAAGCACTTCTAATCCTATGATGTTTCACCTACTAAGTAGAAACCACCATTCCCTATTCTACATAGGAGATATAGCATAGCATAATAATATAGTCTATCATCCATATAGTACAAAAATCCACTAAGTATAATGAAAACAGCAGTACTTGATGATAGTGCCACCTTCCTTAGTGGTTGGTCATGTTGGTAACCTCTTCACAGTAACACACTTGACAATCCACACAATCTATCAAAACAAAAAACCAAGACAAAACATGCACAAGATCAACACTAATGGAAATACAAAAAACATGCAAAATATGCAAGCATGCAAGATGGCAATTTTTATTGTACAAATTGTTATAACAAGGTTTTGAACACTACTAAGTGTTTTCTGAACATTTTATATTTGCAAGATTACAAATGCAACCATTTGTGCAATTGTAACAATTGGCAATATTTTCTAGCATTTGGAAAGGCCATTCTCACTAAATAATTGCTACGGTATTATTTATACTAAACTAAATTTATAGTTTTGTATTACTAGACAGAGGGTTCAATTAGCAATCCATAGCAAAAAGATTCACCAAAAAATAAATTATAGAACAATTTTTATAGCCAATTTACTCTACAAATAGTTCTGTATAAAACATGATTTTAACCATCACAAAAGTACCGAATTGTTTCTCTACTATGTTCTACTCATTGTTTTTGAATCCATAGACATATTATTTGCTAAATTTGGACAAACAGAACTAAATATATGATTTTTGCAAGTTCCTATGTTCTTATGTCCTAAAAATCCGAAAATAGAAATAGACATGACACTTGGCAGAATCTGATTGGAGGATACCCCTTAGGTAAGTGATCTGATTTTGACCATTAGATGAAGATCGGATGGACAAGGAGTGCTCAGCGGAATAGCTCGCCGGAGAGATCGCCGGAATAGCGGGCACGGGCTCGGTGTTGCCCTTCTCGTCGCTAGGAACGTATCCAGAGTTGAAGAAGATGTGGACGGCGTAGAGGACGTCGAGGTGAACACGATGATGACCATGGCGTTGTTTTTAGAGTCCAAGAGAGAGAGAAATCCTTGGCTGGAGCAACATGCGACATCGGCGGCGCGGCGAACTGCAACAAGAAGATGCACCATCATGTCCCGGAGGTAGGCAACGATGAGTAGAGTATTCCAGTTCAAGGAATTGGTAAGATTCCCACCGTGGACGACAAGATCTGACGATGAACTCGAATTTGGGGCTGAAGTTGGCATCGTTGGTATGTGATCTACAGAGCTCCTCTGGATAAAGTCTGAGAACGAAAATAATGGAGGAGAAAGAGGGGAAGATGATGCTCTCGTTGGTTTTTGCTAAGGTGGTCTATGGAGGGAGATCGGGATATGTATGCGACCGATTGGCATTCGGAGCACCGGTTTGATATGAGAGATTAAAGCACTAAAGTGAGAAACTAATGGCCTGAATGGAACGTCCACTTGATTATAAACGTTTTTCGTTTCGAAGCCGAAGAGAAACGGTCATTGGAATTGATGTGGGAGGAGAGGAAGGAGTACAACCATGAACTGGTTGCTCTCTGTACGTGTACGTGAAGGAGGAGGAAGACTAGCGAGGAGAGCTCGACTTGGTCCGGCTGGTCCAGATGGGCCAAGAAAAAAGTAGAGGCCCAAAAGAAAATAATATGAAGGGAAAAAATAGAGGAAGGATAGTTGGGTGGGTTGGGCCGCTCTCAGGTGGCCGTAGTTGGGTTGGGTCGGTTCTTTTTTTTTAATTTGTTTTTTCTTTTTCTTTTTTTGATTTCTTTTATAACTTTTATTTTAGAGCTCTAAATAGATCCATTCAAATTTCTAAATTTTTAGTAAAATCAACAAGATCATTTTAGGATATTATCTATCTTATTTATTATCCAATTCAAACAATATCATTTATGAATATTTACTTTGGCCTATATGGTCCTTTTTTTACTTAGTTACTTTCCTTCATATCTTTTTATATATGGCTCCAAATAGTGTGAAACCAATTTTTAGGGTTTTGTAATTTTGTTATTTACCATTATAGATTATTTAGGAATGCTCAATCTTTATAAGGGACAAAGCCATAGTCTTGTATTGAACTTGATGGTGATTTCTCTTATTAGTTTTTGGTTTCGGGTCTATCCTTTTTCTTCAGGGGTTGACAAGATACATGTCATGGATGATTGAATTTTATATTTGTATAATTTGTTTGTCACTTCCTCATTCAAAATTCTTTTTGTTTAAGTAAGGTTCCAATAGAGGAACAAAAAGTTTCTTTTCCCCCTAAATTTCATCCTTTATTTCCTTTGTTTGTTTGATTTTTCACATTTCAAAATTTGGATAATTTTGGGATGTGACAAGAACCAACCATCTAGCTACTACATGGACCCATAGTCTAGAGATGAACTACTGACGCATCACACCGGAGGCTTGGATGATGATGAATAAGGCCTCCAGGGTGAATTCCCCTCTTCGGCAGGATGCCGGGAAGAGCTTCAGATCCCTCCCGATCTAGGGATGGAGACGACGATGGCTACAGACTCTTTCGTTGATTTCTGATCGGGTAGTTAGGGTATTGGTATCAGAGGCATCTTATAGGTGGAAGGAGAGGCCGAGGGGGTGCTAGGGTCGGCCAGACCAATCCCTGGTGGTGTGGCCGTCCCCCAGCCCTTCTTCGTCTCGTATTCTAGCATCAGATGTCTTCCGGAAAAATAGGCACGTTCGCTTTTGTCCCATCAAATTCCGAGAATATTCATTTTCTGACTTTCCTGGAACCAAAAACAGCAGAAAACACGCAGCTGGCATTGTGGCTCTTGTTAATAGGTTAGTCCAAGAAATCATATGAAAAGTACACCAAAGTGTGGACAAAACACAAGAAAGTAGATAAAACCTAGCATGGAACATCAAAAATTATAGATACATTTGCAATGTATCATGCATCCATGTGGTTTATGAAAAGAATACACATGCAATGAAATCTAGTGGATCCATGTGGTTTATGAAAATAACACACATGAAATGACATCAGTAGATCCATGTGGTTTAGGAAAAGAACACACATGAAATGACATCTAGTGGATCCATGTGTTTTAGGAAAGGAACACCACATTCTGGAGTGACAAAATTGCATGTATTCTTTTCCAAAACCACAATGATGCACACTAATACACACACATCCAAGTGGGTGTGGATCCATGTGGTTTATGAAAAGAACACACATGCCATGATATCTAGTGAATCCATGTGGTTTATGAAAAGAATACACATGGAATCACTCTAGTGGATCCATGTGGTTTAGGAAAAGAACAAACATCCAATGACGTCTAGTGGATACATGTAGTTCATGAAAAGAACACACATGCAATGAAATCTAGTGGATCCATGTGGTTTATGAAAAGAACACACATGCAATGACATCTAGTGGATCCATGTGGTTTATGAAAAGAACACACATGCAATGACTCTAGTGGATCCATGTGGTTTAGGAAAATAACACACGTGCAATGAAATCTAGTGGATCCATGTGGTTTATGAAAAGAAAACACATGCAATGACATCTAGTGGATCCTTGTGGTTCTAGTAAAGAACACACATGCAATGACTCTAGTGGATCCATGTGGTTTCGGAAAATAACACACATGCAATGGAATCTAGTGGATCCATGTAGTTTATGAAAAGAATGCACATACAATGACTCTAGTGGATCAATGTGGTTTAGGAAAAGAACACACATGTAGTGACATCTAGTGGATACATGTTGTTTATGAAAAGAACACAAATGCAATGACTGTAGTGGATCCATGTGGTGTTGGAAAAGATCACGCAAGCAATGACATCTAGTGGATCCATGTGGTTTATTAAAAGAACACACATGCAATGAAATCTAGTGGATCCATGTGGTTTATGAAAATAAGACACATGCTATGACATAAGTGGATCCATGTGTTTAGGAAAAGAACGCACATGAAATGATATCTAGTGGATCCATGTGGTTTATTAGAAGAACACACATGCAATGAAATCTAGTGGATCCATGTGGTTTATGAAAAGAACACACATGGAATGACTCTAGTGGATCCATATGGTTTAGGAAAATAACACGCATGCAATGACATCTAGTGCATCCATGTAGTTTATGAAAAGAACACACATGTAATTATATTTAATGGATCCATGTGGTTTATGAAAAGAACACACATGGAATGACTCTAGTGGATCCATGTGGTTAAGGAAAATAACACACATCCAATGACATCTAGTGGATACATGTGGTTCATGAGAAGAACACACATGCAATGACATCTTGTGGATCCATGTGGTTTATGAAAAGAACACACATGCAATGACATCTAGTGGATCCATGTGGTTTATGAAAAGAACACACATGCAATGACTCTAGTGGATCCATGTGGTTTAGGAAAAGAAGACACATACAATGAAATCTAGTGGATCCATGTCGTTTATGAAAAAAAAAACACATGCAATGACATCTAGTGTATCCATGTGGTTTATGAAAAGAACACACATGCAATGACTCTAGTGGATCCATGTGGTTTCGAAAAAGAACACACATGTAACGACATCTAGTGGATCCATGTAGTTTATGAAAAGAGTACACATACAATGACTCTAGTGGATCCATGTGGTTTAGGAAAAGAACACGCATGTAGTGAAATCTAGTGGATCCATGTGGTTTATGAAAAGAACACAAATGCAATGACTCTAGTGGATCCATCTGGTTTAGGAAAAGATCGCGCAAGCCATGACATCAAGTGGATCCATGTGGTTTATTAAAAGAACAAAAATGCAATGAAATCTAGTGGATCCATGCGAGTGCATCCATGTGCTTAGGAAAGAACACACATGAAATGACATGTATTGGATCCATGTGGTTTAGGAAAAGAACACCAAATGGTGAAGTGACATCATTGCATCTGTTCTTTTCCAAACCCACAATGATGCACACTTATACACACACATCCAAGTCGGTGTGGTGATGCAGCATCTTTCAAACTGGTGGTACAAGGCATGTTGAAGTGGAGTCCCAACATGCTTCTAGCGTTCTAGGAAATGGTTGGACACCACATGTTGGGGTGGCACCAATGCATGTGTTCTTTTCCAAAACCATAATGATGCACACTAATACACACACACATGCAATGACTCTAGTGGATCCATGTGGTTTATCAAAATAACACACATGCAATGATATCTAGTGGATCCATGTGGTTTATGAAAAGAACACACATGCAATAACATCAGTGAATCCATATGGTTTATGAAAAGAACACGCATGCAATGACATCTGGTGGATCCATGTGGTTTAGGAAAAGAAAACACATACAATGACTCCAGTGGATCCATATTGTTTAGGAAAAGAACATACATGCAATGACATCTATTGGATCCATGTAGTTTATGAAACGAACACACATGCAATGACTCTAGTGGATCCATGTGCTTTCGGAAAAGAACACACGTGCAATGAAATCTAGTGGATCCATGTAGTTTATGAAAAGAATACACATGCAATGAAATAGTGGATCCATGTGGGTTTAG